>JAKWJD010001763.1:11409699-11489870 GCA_027705065.1 Solanum peruvianum
ATCACTGTCCAGCTAGTTTAAACCAGCACTAATCATATAAGGAACATGGTTCCTCACCTATAATATATGGCCAGCAATATCACAAGAATAGAACAAGAATACGTGTAAGACGGGCTGTTACAAAAAAAATTGTTTATAACCAAATAAGGAAGTTGTAGAGTCAAGACGTGAAGAAACGTCCAGGACGTGCGAAAGCTAGTGTAATTGAACTAGTAAAATGTCATTAGGTTTTGTGAATGTTTGGAGGTGTTGTATGAGGTCTAGAACTTGTAAATTACTTTGAATTGGTAAAACAATGTATATTGAGTGAAAATTCAAGGTCAAACCCCCCAAGGGTCGCCCTAGGGGTCCACAAAGGGATGCAAAACTTGGCCTGGCAAGCTGCCAAAGCAGCAGCCAAAATGCACATAGAGGGAATGTGTCCGCGTCGCGGACTTGATGGGCCCTTGGTTAAAATTCAAATATGCGTCTCGGGCATGTGGTGGACTCCTATGTCCCGAAAATTAATTTAATAAATCTTGTGGAAGCAGCTCCGTCTCGCGGACTTGTTATCCGACAAAAATCTGAAATTTGGAATTCACGTTTGCCTTCATTAAATGGTCAATTTAAGTGGGGGATCTTT
The DNA here is from genome assembly GCA_027705065.1 of Solanum peruvianum. NCBI lineage: Eukaryota > Viridiplantae > Streptophyta > Magnoliopsida > Solanales > Solanaceae > Solanum > Solanum peruvianum. The sequence continues at coordinate 11,410,322 of JAKWJD010001763.1, forward strand.
TGGGTATTTCATGGGGAGCCTATTTATTGGTTTTCAATCTGATTTCCTTCACTTATAAAGAACCAAAAAAAAAAAAATCAAATCTCAAAACCTCTGATCTCTCCCTACTTTCTCTGTCTATTCATCCTCCATTGAAGAAGAAGGAAGCTTGAAGAAGAATATCAAAATCCCATGTTTTTTCACTCAAATTTCGTGTATTAATTCTCAATAACGTATTAATTTTTCTGTCTTGGTATTCCTTTCCCCAAGAGGTCCTTCTAAAGATGATTCCCAACGATTCTATTCCTAGAGTTTTTACTCTACAAAAAACATGAGATTTATGACTAATTATGAAGAACTATGATTTTCTATGGTTAACTAATTATGTATTTGTCGGGTAAATAATATGTTATGTTGGGTTTTCGTGTGAAGCATGTTCCTTTTCTAAATAATGTATTAATTATGTTATATCTATCACTAAATGACATGTAATTGTTGGGATTAGAACTATAGCTTGAATGAACTCTTAAATGAGCCCTTTCTCTTAACCCTAACTATGAATCGGTCTTGTGTATGACTAGAGTGGTTGGAATTGGTTATGTTGTTGAGTTCACTATATTATTGTATGATTGTTATGAATTAAGTGTAAGTTCTTGATGATTATTCTTGGAAGCAATTTGGTAAGTCTTCTAAAATCATGATTTCATTATTATGTAGATGTTGGCCTATAAATGATATTGTTATGAAATTAAAGTATATATTATGTTGCAATGCATATATGTTGGGCTATGAATATGTTTAATGTGGGATTATGGTAAGATTATGATACTACAAGGTTCATGATGTTCTCTTGTATGACTTACATAATATGGCTATGATAAGTTAATCTCACTAATGAAGGGTTGTGATTACAGAAACTTATCATCCTAAACCTAATGAGATAATGATCATGTTTATACAAGGAGTTAATATCCTTAGGCCTATGATAATATCGACAACTAATGATAACTTAAAGGCAATTCAAAAAGGGACTTTAGCTTAGCACCAAGTGAATTTTATATGAGAGGTGTCCCTTGCAAAGACGGAAGGTAAATTCACAATGACTCTCATGAGATAGAGGCTGCCATGTAATATGGAACTATGGGTTTCTAATATATCTCATAGTTCTTGAACTATGTTTCCACCATAGGAATACTAGCAAGTGGATCCACCTAAAATGCTATGTTCATGTTTTGGTTCTTTTTTGAAAAGTAGACCACCTTTTATCGGTGTGGGGTTTCAGAAACTGAGTTCCATGTTTATCTCACATGGTCTAATGTAAGTTAAGGCGATTGTTCCCTTATGTAAAATGAAAGACTTAAGTAAATAAACATTGCCTAGGGTGATTTGAAGAGTCTACTTAGTATAGGTAGGGGTAGGAGACTCTACCTAGACATTGCACAAGTTGACTCCAAGGGAAGTCCTAGGAAATTGTTCTCATGTAATATGATGACATGAAATATATAACGCTTATTATATACGATGTTAATCTTATATGATATTGGTTATGTTGATATACATGTTGTTGGTAAATGTTGTATATGATGTGATGACTTCTTAGTCTACAAGTTGTATGAAGCAAAGAGCTACTTATGGTCTCCTATCTTGCTTACATGATTATGTGGGTTTATAGGGCTTCATATGATCATTGCACTTGTCAGTTTGGGATCGGACTAGTGGTATGAGTTTTGTATGTTATGTTGATATGAACTATTGAACATGAAATTTTAATGTGATTTTATCATATGTATTTTGTTATCATCATGCTTGATGGTGTTGTGATCCTTATCATGTATATGCTCTATTGTATGTACATTAAAGCTATTCAAATGACTTATCATGCTTTCTAAAGAAAAGGTCCTTTTTCATGCATGTTTTTAAATGTTTTATGTGCATATACCCATTACTTTAATAACTACAAATGTAAAGTCCGACCATTGAAGATTAATAAGCTTGGGACTCTTTCTCCAAGTATTAGTAGGTCTCATGTTTGGGGACACCATCTTTTCATTGTTCTAGCTATGAAGACTATAGCAGTTTAAGAGATACTCTTTTATTCCTTTTTACCATTGGATTCTATTTTAGTAAGACTTATATGAAAAATTGACATTGTATTGTCTAAATCCCAGATTCGTACTCTTTAGATGGTTTTTCAATGAGACAGTTTAGACTATCTTATGTATGTTTATTATGTTGCTATGCGAGAATTCTATGTATACTTCACGTAGTATGCAAAACTTTTTAATTTTCCGTGTTTTTTTAACCAATAATATGTTATGAAAAATGCTAAGGGCTTGTCTGAGTTCTCTGAGAGGACAACGTTGTTCGCAATTGGTGGTTGCTCCCCAAATATGAAAAACATAGTATCCGAGCATGAGTTTAAATAACCTAGGGTAGATTTCTCTCTAAACTACATCCATATAGTGTGTTGTTCAATGGTTGTAAAGCGCGCCAAAATTATGAAGCAGAGGCTATGTGATGATTATGAAAATTATCTTTTCTTGGTAATCTTATGTCATGCCTCTAGAGGTGTGACACTATGTGTCGTTTAGCATCTAATAACTTTCTTGTGGTTATAGGCGATGAATGCAAGAAAGACAGCCGCTGGAAGAGTGGAAAAGTAGGTTGCTAATGCGGGAGCTACTTACAAAGGAAATTGAGTTCCTCCTCAAGTGCAAGTTGCTGCAAATGATCAAGTGTCGGTCAATCCTCCAGCCATGACTGATGGTGAGGTAAGTTCATCCCTTCTCCAAATGGCTAAAGCCAAAACCACTCAAGATCAAGCCACTACGGCACAAGCTAAGTGGGAGATTGTACCTCGAGAGAACCAACACACTGGTACTATGGCTAGCCGTTTGAGGGATTTTACAAGTATGAAACCTCCCAAGTTCTTTGGATCAAATGAGCTTGGTGCCTATCTACTTAAGGATGTGGCTCAAACATGGTACAATCAGTGGAAGGATAGTCGGCCATTAAGAGGTAGTCCAGTGACTTGGGAGATATTCAAAAATGCCTTTCTTGATAGATTCTTACAAAGAGAGCAAAGGAAATCTAAGGTAGAGGAGTTCATCAAACTTCTTCAAGGAGGTATGAGTGTTAAGGAATACTCCTTAATGTTTATTTAGTTGTTCAAATATGTTTATTTTTGGTTATAAATGATAGGGATTAAATGAGTCGTTATGTAACGGGCCAGTTGGAAGAGCTTGAAGAAGGATGATGTGAAGTTATGCTTCATCACAACATGGATCTCTCTAGGTTGATTGTTGATGCACAACAATTACAGGAGAGTCGCCTAAGGAAGAGGAATAGAGAAACTAAGAAGGTAAGATCTTTTGAAAGTGGTTTTTCTAAGAGTAGGCTTTACATTCTAGACAAACCTAAGTTCAAGAAGGGGTTTTCAAACCAAGTTCCTTCAAATTCCTCCAAAACTCACAATGATAGGGTGTCTAACCCTATGTCTCAAAGACAAAGACCAACATGTGGAAAGTGTGGTAAGAAACATGTGGGTGAATTCATTGTTGGAACTAATAGTTGCTATTGTTGTGGCAAAAGTGGATATATGGTGTCAGACTGTCCTAATATGAAGAGTCAAGGAAAGGGGAATATCCAAGTCCAATTACGCGATCCTAGTTCTGAATCTCCAAAAAGAAACCGCTTCTATGCACTCAAGGCTAGGGGTAAACAAGAGAGCTCTCCTGATGTAGCAACTGGTATGTTACAAGTCTTCTGTATTAATGTTTACTCTTTGCTTGATCCAGGTTCTACCCTTTCTTTTGTTACACCTTTGGTTGCTACGAAGTTTTATATATTTCCCGATGTTTTTATTGAACACTTTTCGGTTTGTACCCCAATGGTTGACTCTTTAGTTGCAAAAAGTGGTCCTGTAATGCTGCTCAATAGAGTTATTCATGTAGATTTTGTAGAACTTGATATGTTTGATTTTTATATCATTTTGTGTATAGTTTGGCTTCAAGATGTGTATTGATTATCGTCAACTTAATAAGATCACCATAAAGAATAAGTACCCTCTCCCTTCGATTAATAATCTATTTAATCAACTCCCAGATTCTAGCTACTTTTCCAAGACGTCCGAAAGCTAGTGTAACTAAACTAGTAAAACCTCCTTAGGTGTCGTGAAGGTTTGGAGGTGTTGTATGAGGTCTAGAACTTGTAAAATAATGTTTAATAGGTAAAACCATGTATATAGAGTGAAAACATCTAGGTTGACCACCCAAGGGTTTCCCTAGGGTTCCACGAAGGGACACCAAACTTTGTCTGGCAAGCAGCCAAAGTAGCAGCCAAAATGCACATAGAGGGAATCTGTCCACGTCGTGAACTTGGTTGGCCCTTGGTTAAAAATCAAGTGTGAATCGAGGTCACATCTCAGACTCCTATGTATAAGAAATTAATTTAGAAAATCTTGCGGAAGCAACTCTACGTCACGGACTTGTTCCATGACGAAAATTTGGGTATTTCATGGGGGGACTGTACATTGGTTTTCAATCAGATTTCCCTTACTTTTATGCACTCAAAACAAAAACCCAAATCAAAACCTAAAATATCTCATTTCTCTCTACTTTCTCTCTTTATTCATCCTCCATTGAAGATCAAGGAAGAAGAAGATCAATTTCCAAAGTTTTTCCACTCGAATTTCGTGGATTTATTCTTAATAAGTTATGGGTTTTTCACTCTTGGGATTCCTATTCCCAAGGGGTCCTATCAAATATTATTTACAATAATTCAATTCCTAGTGTTTTTACTGTATAAATGATTTTTCTTCCAAACTTGAGATTTATGACTAACGATGAAAAACTATGATTTGCTATGGTTAACTAAATATGTATTTGTTGGGTTTTCGTGTGAAGCATGTTCCTTCTCTAAATTATTGATTCATTAGGTTATATTTATCAGTAAATGTCATGTAATAGTTGGAATTTGAACTATACCTTGAATGAACTCTTTAATGAGCCTTTTCTGTTAACCCTAATTATGAATTGGTCTTGTGTATGACTAGAGTGGTTAGGATTGGTTTTGTTATTGAGTATTTAACTATATTATTGGATGATTGTTATGAATTGAGGGTATGTTATTGATTAAAATTATAGGAAGTAATTAAGTAAGTCTTCTAAAGTCATGATTTCTCTATTATGTTGATGTTGGCCAATAAATGATGTTGTTATGAAATTAAAGTATGTATGATGTTGCTATGCATATAGATTGGGCTATGACTATTATAAATGTGGTATCATGGTAAAGTTATGATACTTCAAGGTTGATGATGTTCTCTTGTATGCCTTAAACGATATGGTTATAATAAGTTAATCTTACTAATGAAGGGTTGTGATGAAAGGAAATTCTCATCCTAAACCTAATGAGCTAATTATCATGCTCAAACAAGGTTTTAGTCTCCTATGAGCTATGAAAAATTGATAACTAATGATAACTTAAAGACTATTCAAAAAGGGACTTTAGCTTAGCACCGAGTGAACTAGATATGAGACGTGTCCCTTACCAAGTTGGAAGGTAGGTTCACAATGACTCTGAAGAGATAGAGGATTCCATGTAATATGGAACTATGGGTCACTAATATATCTCCTAGTTTTTGAACTCTATTGCCACCAACCTAGAATGTTATGTTCCTCTATCTACTTTCGCAAGTAGAACACCTTCTTTCAGTGTTGGGTTTCATGACATCGTATTCCATGTTTATCTCACATGGTCTAATTTAGGTTAAGGAGATTTTTTCCTCAAGTAAAACTAAAGACTAAACTAAATAAATGTTGACTAGGGTGAATTGAGGATTCTACGTAGTATTGGTAGGAGTATAGGACTCTACCTAGACATTGCACAAGTTGACTCTAAGGGAAGTCCTAGGAGATTGTTCTCATATAATATGATCACATGAATTGTATAACACTTTTTGTATAAGATGTTACTCTTATATGATATTTTTTATTTTAATGAAAATGTTGTTGTCTATATTGCTATATAACGTGCTTACTTGTAATGCTAAAAGTTGTATGAAGCAAAGCACTACTTATGGTTTCTTATCTTGCTTACTTCATTATGTGGGGTTATGGGAGTTCATATGATCATTACACTTGTAGGGTTTGGATGGGACTATTGGTAAGAGATTTCATACTATGTTGATTTGAACTATTAAACATGAAATGTTAATGTGATTTTACGATGATATGTATTTTGTTATCATCATGCTTGATGTTGTTTTGATCCTTATCGTGCATATGTTCTATTGTATATGCATTAAAAGTCTTCCAATGACTTATCATGCTCTCTAAAGAAAATGTTATTTTTCATGCATGACATTAAATGTTTAATGCATATATACCCATACTTCTTAGTACATCTGGCGTACTAGCCCCTTACTTTATATAAATACAAACGTAGGGTCCAACTATTGAAGATTATGAAGGTTGATTGAAGAAGCTTGGAACTCTTTCTCCAAGTATTGGTAGGTCCTCATGTTCTAGGACACTATCTTTTCATTATTCTAACTATGAAGACTGTAGTAGTTTAATATATATTCTTTTATTCCTTTTTATCATTGGATTCTATTTTTGTAAGTCCTATATGGCATATCGACATTGTATTGGCTAAGTCCAAGATTTTTACTCTTTAGATGATTTTTATGTGAGACAATTGAGACTATATTATGTATGTTTATTATGTTGCTAATAGAGAAGTCTAAGTATACTTCACATAGTATACAAACGTTTTTAAATTTTTCTGTGATTTTTAAACAAATGATATGTTATGACGAAAGCTAAGGGCTTATCTGATTCCTCTGAGAGGAAGACGACGCTGGTCACGACAAGGGGTTTCTACCCGGATGTGACAAGGTGATAAAGTTCCTATTATTCCACCTATGACGGATGGAGAGATAAGGTTGGCCTTTAAAATTTTGTGTCAAGACATAAATTGTCAAGCCCAAGCCTTAACTACTCAAGCTCAAGCCATGAAGGCTCAATCAACCAGGAAGTTGGACCCCATGTACACCAAAATATGAGTACCATGGCTTCTCGCTTGAGGGACTTCACTAGGATGAAACCTCTAACGTTCTATCAGTCTACGGTGAATGAAGACCCCCAAGACTTTCTTGATCAGGTCTACAAGATCTTGTATGCAATGGGACTGAGTTATAATGATATTTTTGAGCTAGGCTCATATAAACTCAAGGATGTGTCTCAAACTTGGTATACGTAATGAAGGGACAATAGGTCTTTGAAAGCGGGTTCAAAAAGTTGGGACATCTTTATGGGGGCCTTTTTCATAGGTTCTTCCCAAGGGATAAAAGAGGGGCTAAGGTGGAAGATTTCATCAACCTTCATCAAGTAGGTATGAGAGTACTTGAGTACTCTTTGAAGTTCACTAAGTAGTCCAAGTATGCTCCTTCTTTTATGTCTAGTCCTAGAGATGAAATGAGTCCTTCTGTGATGGGTGTGTTCGATGATCTTTTGGAAGAGTGTAGTTCGGTGATGCTTCATGAAAACATGGAAATTTCTTATTTGATCGTGCATGCTCAACAAGTTTGGAAGAGTAGGCTCAAAAGGAAGAATAGTGAGTTTAATAAGACCAAGTCTTATGATGGAGGTACTTACAAGTGTACTTGGAAATTAGAGACAAGTCTAGGTTAAAGAAGAGGGTCTCCAACCAAGTTCCTTACAATTTCCCCAAGGCTAGTAAGGATAGGGTGTATAACCCTATGTACCAAAGGTGAAGATGTGGGAATTCACCTAGAAAGAAACCTATTTGTACCAAGTGTGGTAAAAAGCATATGGGTGAATGTCTAGTTGGACCGGATAATTACTTTGGTTGTGGGATGAGTGGCCACAAGGTGAGGAATATTCCTATGGTAAGGGGTCAAGAGAAGGGGAGCACCCAAGCTAAAACAAGCGATCCTAGTTTTGATGCTCCAAAGAGGAACCATTTCTATGCTCTCCGCTCTAGGGATAATCAAGAGGAATCTCCAGATGTTGTCAGCGGTATATTAAAAGTATTTTCCATTGATTTGTATGCTTTTATAGATCTCGGTTCTACCCTATCTTTTGTAACTCCATTAGCAACTAAAAATTTTGATATTCTACCCGATGTGTTGATTGAACCTTTTTCTGTTACCAACCCGGTGGGTGACTCCGTTGTGGCTAAAAGAGTCTTTATGAGTTGTCCTATATCACTACCCAATAAAGTTACATTGGTTGATTTGTTTGAACTTGATATTGTTTAATTTAGTGTCATTTTGGGAATGGATTGGTTGCATGCTTATTTGTTTCCAATGATTGGAGAACAAGGGTAGTTAAGTTCAAATTTCTTAATGGTCTCATGTTAGAATGGATGGGGGGAAACTCAATTCATAGAGGTCATATAATTTAGTATATAAAAGTTTGGAAAATGATCTCCAAGGGATGTCTCTACCATATTGATAGGGTCAAGGACCTTTAATCTGAAGCTCCTTATTTAGAGTCGGTCCCCGTAGTGAAGGACATTCCGGAAGTCTTTCCTGATGACTTGCCCCGAATTCCTCCCGAACGGTAAATATATTTTGGTACTTAATTAATGCCGGATACAAATCCCCTTTCAATTTCTCCTTATTGGAAGGCTCCGGCCGAATTGAAAGAGTTGAAGGTTCAAATCAAAGACTTACTAGACAAATATTTCACACAACTTAGTATTTCTCCATGGGGTGCTCCGGTGTTGTTTGTAAACAAAAAGGATGATTCCCTCAGGATGTGCATGGATTAACATCAACTCAATAAGGTCACCATAAAGAACAAGTATCCTCTTCCTAGGATCAACAATTTGTTTGACCAAATACAATGGGTAATCTACTTTTCAAAATTTATTTGAGGTCGGGTTATCACCAACTTAGGGTGAGAGGTGAAGACATACCAAAAGACGATATTTAAACTAGGTGTGGTCATTATGAGTTCCTAGTAATGTCTTTTGGTCTAACTAATGCTTCAACTTTCATGGTCCTTATGAATAGAGTGTTCGGAGATTACCTTGATTCTTTTGTAATTGTATTCATTGATGATATCTTGGTATATTCTAAGAGTCAGCGTTAGAATATGGACCACTTGACGGTTGTATTGCAATTCCTCAAGGAACATTAACTTTTTTCCAAATATATTAAGTGTGAATTTTTGTTGAGATCGATTGCATTTCTTGGTCACATTGTCTCAAGTGAGGGCATAAAGGTCGATCCAAAGAAAACATCAGCAATTAAGAATTGGCCTCAAATTTTTATTCGAATGGATATTAGAAGTTTCTTGGGCCTAGGCGGGTACTATATAAGGTTTGTTGATGGGTTTGCATCCATTGCTTCTCCTTTGACAACCTTAACCCAAAAGAAAGTAAAGTTTGAGTGGTCGGAAGCTTGTGAAAGAAGTTAAAAAGAGTTGAAAGATAATCTTAACTCTGCTCCACTATTGACCTTACCATAAGGTAAACATGGTATTGGAGTGTATTGTGACGCTTCTCGGGTAGGTTAGGCTTGCGTCCATGTAACAACCCTAATAATGTATAAGATAACTAATGCTTAAAGTGTCTAGAATTCCAACGATTAGACAGATTTCACACAAATTGATGTGTGTAGAACCAGACCTCTGAAACCTTGATACATCCAAGACAACTAATTTGGGGAGTTACTGGAGCTAGAAAAGGTTGGGTCCAACCATGTAGGGCTCTCGAATACGAAGTTTTACTTGAAGGAGTCTTTACCGGACTTAAAAGGGAAAATATTAGGTTTAGAGGGTCTAGGAGTAAAATGGTCTTTTTCCAAGCTAAGGGTAGTATCATAATTACCCTAAATATATAAATAATCATTTAACAAATAAGGTGGAGGGGCATTTTGAGGAGAGAGGTCCAAAAATTGGCTCTTGAAGTGAAGTCTTGCTCAACCCGGGTTTGAACCTATGTGGAAGCAATGAATTAAATTATTTTTTATTTAAGTTGGTAAATTAATGTAATAAATTTATATTTTTTATTTATTAGCTGAGTTAAAATAAAAGGAAATCATATTTTTAATAATTGAATAAAAACCTTAATTCACTAAGTCTTAAACTAGACTCCTAATCCTAAGAAAACTCTTCTCTCCCACGCTCATCTTCTCTCTCTGAGGTCTCTATCACTCTCACTCACGATTTTCTCTGCCAAATAACTTCAAAAAGACAGTAGTTAAACCAAAGTTCTTCACACTTGAAGAACTCACAACAAAAATATAAGAAGACAAACTAAATCAAAAACGTAGGCAAAGAGAAGTTTGTCCGTCGAGTTGGTGTTTACCTTGAGTGGATTTGGACGTGATCGTGGGTGACGTTTTTGGGCATCAAGTCGAGTAACATCAAAAAGGTATGGGTTCTCTTATATCTTGGTCCCTTTCCCAAGAGATCCCTAAGGTTCAGACAATTTTTACGAAAACTAGGGTTGTTCCCCGTTGCATGTCCCTGTCACTAGCTCCCATTGAATAATAGGTTGGTTATGCTTGCTAGTAGAAAACTAGGGATAAAACGTGTTTTAGTGATGATTATGTGTTTATATGTATATTCGGAATTATGTGACTTATGCTGATGTTTTTTCCAAAATTATGTGTACGTGTGTGTGCAATGTGAACCATATCTATGTGCATTGGGTTAAGGCTTTGAAAATGTGATGTTGTGGATGTATTTCATGTAAAAATGATTATATAATTCGTGATGTTCATATGAATGAAATGTTGCTAATTTGAGTGGTAATCTCTTGGATAAACTAATCCATGAAAAATGCACCTAAGAACGTATTAAATGATCTATAAATTACCCTATGAAATTATGTATAAATGTTGAAGAAAGTTGGCTGCAAATGTGATTAAGATTTCCAGAATGTTGAATTGTTGGTAGTTTAATTTCCGCTAATGTTGAAGTTTAACAGAGTTTGAAAATAATGTTTAAAATATGTGAGGTCAGTTGAGATTGAACCCAAGACCTCACTATAAAAAATCTATGAATGAAAGAAAAAGAAAATGAATGAAAAGAAATGTGAGGCGTGGAATCGAACCCACGACCTCTAGGAAGTGAAGGAGTGTAAAGAAAATGAAAGAAAAGAAATGTGAGGCGTGGGAATTGAACCCACGACCTCTAGTAAGTGAGGGAGAGTTAAGAAAATGGAACACAAGAGATGTGAGGCGTGGAAATCGAACCCAGGACCTCCTAGGCAAATTCAAGGAGAAAACTAAAAGAAATAAAAGAGGGGTTGTGGGGGTTCGAAACCACTACCCGTCGGCCAAAGGAGAGAAATTAAAAGTAATGAAAATAAAAAGTAAATGAGGTTGTGAGGGTTCGATCCAACATCCTCTTAGTTCTATTAAGCGAAAAATGAAAGGAGAAATTAAGGGGGGGAAATCAAGGCATTAGGGCTCGAACTTCAGTCCCTAAGCCGTATGGATAAAATAAAGTAAATGGAAAAAAATGGCAGTGTTGTCCAAGGTATTTGAAACCGGGTTCCCTTGCCCAAATTCCATATTGATACATAAGTCATACGTGAATTAAATATACAGAATAATGCTGCCTACTTTGATCGAAATCGATATCTTGGCATACACACAAGATGCATAATACCACATAATCTAGGAAGATATGAATCACTTAAACGAACTATGAACGAAGCCTCATGGCTTGTATATATAGACCCATAAGTCTAGCATACGTCTAAAAATAAGTGAACATAAGATGTACGCAATGAAATGATGGAACCCTAGAAGTGTTAAGTAAGAGTGTGAAACACACTAAATGGCCAAGTGCATTGGCATATGACGAAATGAACACTGAAATGATGAAACGAACAATGAAATGATGAAATAAACAAAGAAATGATGAAATGATGAAACCCTAGAAGGGTTAAGTCAGAGTGTGAAACACCCTAAATGTCCAAGTGCATTATCATATGATTAAATGAACAATGAAATGATGAAATGAACAAAAAAATGATGAAATGGACAATGAAATGATGAAACCTAGAAGGGTTAAGTAAGAGTGTTAAACACACTAAATGGCCAAGTGCATTGGCATACGATGAAATGAACATTCACGTAAAATGGGGTGACTAATTATGAAGAGCAAATGTGCTAATGTTAATCAATGTGGTGAAAACATGATATGAGGCTATGTAAAAGATGAGAGCAATCTCAAATGAACCTAATTAAATGTTACAAAAAGTACTCACCTATGAGAGTGTAAAGTTAATGAAGAGACTAGTCTCTATGAATATTCTAATGAAAGTATTGAGGTTAACACACTTAATACTAATGATGATATGAGAAATCATCCATTGAGCTATGATGTCCTCATACTGGAAGCCAGCATGACGTATGAGTTGAATGTAATAGAACTTTATACTGAGCATCGATAGACTAGCAATGAGCGGTGATGCCTTCTTTCGGGAAGGGCGGAGGTTCACATAAGTCTCATAAGATGATATTGTCCGGCATGCCGGGTATGGGTCCCCTAATATCTCCTAGTCTTCGAACCTATACTACTAATATAGCGAGCTGGCGGGGTTCAATTCCCATGTACGCTAGCATGTTTTGGGTAACTTTGACCGGTGATTCCACCTCTTTTCGGTGTGGGGGAGACACTGGATTTCATGATGCTCACATGATTTATGTTGGTTAAAGTTAAAGTTCTCAATGAATGAATGAGTCCAGCCTCAAAGGATGCACATAATGATATAAATGATACCAAAGGTGTTAGGATAGGACGATCAGGAGGTGATCTAGACTTATGTAATTACACTAGCTCATTCTTAATCATTGTATGGTGAACCCGATGAAAGTTTCAAAATACATCCTAGGTATAGCTTGTGTTTGCACTAGCCTATGAAACAAATGAAATGAACTACGTATGAATGAATGAAGCATACTTTGTGTTTTTTAAAGAAGGCTCCCTAGTTGAGGAACCATATGTTGAGCCCTCATTTTGGCAAGTCTTGATGTCAAGTTCATGATTCCAAGGTCTCATGGCATATGAACGAATGATATAAAAAAATGTTATGTGCTACGTGTAAGATGTTATTTGTTGTGTGCAATATGAAAGTATGATGATGCATGATACTCTCATGGAATGACTTTCCTAATCCAAATTTGGAAAGCTCACTCACTTTCCTAATCAAAATCCGGAAAGCTCACTAACTTTCCTAATCTGTAATTGGCAAGTCCACTGACATGGCTTTACATAATTCATATCGATAGGAAAGAGCTCTTCTTAATGATGCATGTCCATGGTGTGTGCTTCCATATACCCATACTTTGTACAAATGTGTACTAACCCTATTCAACTCTACAATTTTAGGTGCAGGCACAGGTGAATGCTAGAGCTACAGGTTGACGCTGAAACTATCTGGAAAAGTGGAGCATTCATCCAGATTTGGTAGGCCCTCATGCTTTCGAGGATGCTTGCACATTATATTATAGCTTATCTATAGGATTGAGCTAGTGGAGTATATTCCGCTAGCGTTTCTTTCCGTTTTGTTCAGACATTATATTGGTGAAATTTTGGCAAGTATACATTTAATGTTATATTAAACTATTTCTTCCATTTGATGAACTTAATGTTAGATGGTTGATGGTGAACAATTATGAATATAATAGAATGATTAGTATGTATGCCAAGAAACAAAAAGTTTCAAATTTTTTGCTTAAATTAACCTAGATGAAGTAAGAATGACGTAAGTAGACTTGTCTGCTACCTCTGAGAGGTCAATGACGCGGTCTCATCTGGGGTCTAGACTCCAATCGTGATAGTCCTAATTCAACATGTTAAGATGATAGCTTATGCTTCTAGAGAACCTAAGGTGCATGAGAAGAACTATCCAACTCATAATCTTGAATTAGCGGTCGTAGTGTTTACTTTGAAAATACGGAGACACTACTTATATGGTGTTCATGTGGAGGTATTTACCGACACAAGAGTCTTCAATATGTTTTCAGTCAAAAGGAGTTGAATCTTCGACAAAAATGATGGTTGGAACGTTTGAAGGATTAGAACATGAGTGTTCTCTACCACCTCGTCAAGGCAAAAGTGGTTGCGGATGCTTTAAGTTGAAGTTAGGTCATTCTCACATCGCAACACGGTGTACTTGACCTATCGGAGGTGTTGACAAGCCCTTTGACATCGTTCATTGCATACATGTATGAAAAGTACTGTGGAATTAAAACTTCTCACACGAAATAGTAATACTTCAAAATATCTCTTTTATAGAAAAACATAAAGAAAGTCTAAGTCTCAAAGTCGCCATCTTAGACATAAGAATATATTGGGAGATGGACCATACTTCATCATATAGGAAAATAGCTAAGTCTATTACATTACTTCAAAATAAGGAAAAGTAAACATCAAAATGGCCTCGAATCTAGTGAGAACATACTAACTCTTTGCTTGAACGAATACTAATCCAAGCTTCCACTTCGACACTCCACTCAAATTCCACCTACACCTTTAGACATATACACAAAATGTATGGAATTAGTACAAACACTTGTACTAAGTATGGCATAATGCATAAAATCATGATAAACGGACTTTTATATAAAACATAATCTTTTTGAGAAATCTTTATAACATAAGCATAAGAAACATCTTTAACGTGTCAAGCTTCACATATAAAACACCTCCCAATTAAAACCTATAATATAGCATTAACATGACTTAGAAACCATACCAACATATACACCTCCCACCAAAGGTTATCCTAAGACTTACTTAAGTAAGACAAGAAGAAACCGCCCATACACCCTCTTTAAGCCTACCTAAACAATCCTTAAGACTACCTAAGATAAGATTGTTCCCTTTTCCTTTCATTCAATCCCCACCTAAGGTTTCTCCAAGATTCACCTACATAGGACAAGAATAGACCGTTCATACACCCTCTTCAAGATTACCTAAGCAACCCCTAAAGCTACCCTAGATAGAGCACATTCTACTCAAGATACATTAAGTTAAAGCCATAATCATTCATTAAGTCAATTAGAAGATATTTTATGCATTAAGGGCTTCACATAATGCTCTTAGAAAAACCTAGGGAACCTACACTCTAGCACTATCGAATCCTACTCGTGCCATGTCTAGATAGCGTCCTATTCCACTACCTAAACATTGTAGAATTTATCAAATAATAGATTGTATCCCACATGATGAGAATAGACAATAACCAACATAGACCATACTATCTAGGTATGGAATTCGGATTCATAAATATACTCTGATGGAGGGTGTTCTACTTGACAAGGGTAAAACTAGGACACATCCCATGTAAACACATGGTTAAGGAATATCAAGGTCTTTTATGCACTCTAGTCTCATTCTCAACGAGAGGTACATTGTACTCTAGTTTTTTTTTAAGTAGAGCTACAAACCATAACATATTCACTCGGTGCTAGCTTTTGTTCTCATAGAGTATGTTCATTAAAAAGGGGCATATGGCAAAGGTATCATCTCTTAATCATTACTTAGTCATAATGCACCTACAAAAGATGGGTCGACTACGGCTTCCACTCAATGGTCTATAAGGAGATATCATTCTTAACCTTCTTTATATATAAAAGGTTCCACATATTAGTCATGCTTAGAATGGAACCATCATAAGTTTACTGATCCTAGACTTTCATTCATCATTAATCCATACACATACAAGATAAAGGTTCATAAGCCTACTAATTCAAAATGTTCATATTCACATATCTTTCATATATTAATAAGAAGCACATAGTCTACCTATCAAGACACACACATCATGTCCATATCACATGTATAATAGTGTTCAAGTCTAGTGTAGGAATAACACACTTAACCTATCAAGATACACTAGTAACGCAACTAGAGACATCACCCTAGTCTATCATGATCACATATAGTCAATTAGGAAGAATCATGCATAAACTCTAAGACTACACACCTAATGCCATAGTCATAATCTAACATGATCGCCTAACAACATCAATACAAGAACACCTACATTCACCTTAATCACATGTAGATAGATATGATCATACTTCACATAAATCAACTACAAAATTTATCATAATATATAAAGTGATTGCCGACAAGCCCATGATCACCATAGAACCGTCACCATAAGTGTACCATACCAATCACAACATAAGTCAAGAGCTACATTACATAAAATAAAGAGAAGTAGGAAAGCGTACCATCAAACTATTCTCACCACTTCAATCCATAGCTAAATCATCCAATTCAATACCAAAAAGGCCCTTACCCATGGCCATGATCATTAATTCAATACAAAAATCACAATACTCAATGAATATAAATCAATTAAATATATATTTATCAATGTAAGACAGCCTATACATCAATCCACTACAATTCTTACATAATTCCATAGCCCAAAGAAAACTACACTAGAATTCAAAAGTATTAAGACATGATCACTTAAACCATAAATTAATCAAAAATTGGATTGCATGGTTTGCATGTGTTCATAGTGTTTTAGGTTAAAATCATAAAATTAGAATCAATTAAATCATAATACAATGATTCAAAACATTTTATGCAAAAACCCATGGCTAGATTACAAAATTGGACAACTCATGGTTTTGATCATCTTTGAAAAATCATTGGAATTGACTCCTTAAAGAAAGAGATTTCAAGGATGAAAAAACATACCTTAATTGTGATGAAAAGCCCACAAAATTGATGGATAAAACATGAGAAATTCTATCTTCTTTCTTGGAGCTTCAAAGCTTCAACAATGGAGTTTTGGAGAGAGTGAATGGAGAAGTTCTGTTTTGAGTTGAGAGTTTTTCTTTGATTGGTGAGTATAGGGGTTTAAGTAGGTCCTATAAAAATAAATAGTTCACCCCTAAATTATACTAAAGACCCATGAACTTATCAGATAAATTAACCAACTCAAATTTGACTTTAAAACGATGCAATAAAATTTGGGACTTTACTGCGCGTCGCGGAGGCACTTCTGAATCTTATTTTTCAAAAATTCTTGGAAAGAATTGTTCGTGATAACCCCGCGTCACAGGTTAAGATTTTGACCCACTGCGTGACAGCTGCAAGACACGAAGCCACTGCCCAAAAAAGGCTGGTGCGTCAGCTTGGCAGTCCAAGTTTGGGTCTTTCTTGGGGATACTTTTGATGGTCCCTGGGGTATCGTTATCGAACGTTTTGACCCTTTTTATATCAGGATACACGTAGGAAGCCCTGGTACTGAATTTCACCTGCAAACCATCCCCCAAATAATCACTACAAACACTATAACACACTAGTTCAACTTCGACTACGAACATCTTGGATGTTTGACCTCCAAACACTTCGAACTTTATATACTACTTAAGAACACCATTATTAACAATTTTATAACTTTAAATCATCATGACACAAGTTTTAGGCTCTATTTAAACCTATCTCATTTTTAGGGTGTAACAGTATGACCATGGGCAATGTGTCTCATGTGGAGGAAGGTAAGAAAGACCTAGCAAAGGATGTCCATAGATTTGGGTGTTTGGTTAGAAATTTATCCGAAATGTGTTTTATGGTTCATCAAAACTCTGAGTCATCTTTAGTGGTTTAGGGGAAGTCTAAGCAACATCTTGATCCTCTATTGATGGAGTTGAAGGAAATGGTTTGAGTAAGTACAATAAGTCATTATCCAAAGGGGGATAGTGTACTCAGGTACCAAGGTAGATTGTGTGTGCTAGATGTTGATAATTTGAGGGGGAAAATTTTGAAGAAGCTCATGGTTCTCGATATTCTATTCATCCAGGTGCCACAAAAATTATTGTGACCTTCAAAAGGTCTATTGGTGGGATGGTTTTAAAAGAGACATAGCGGAGTTTGTGGCTCGTTTTCCAAATTGCCAACAAGTTAAAGTCGTGCATCAAAGTTTGAGAGGTCTAATCCAACTAATGGATGTCCCTCATTGGAGGTCCTTTCAAAAAGGGTTAGGTACTTAAGTGAAGCTTAGCACCGATGGTCAAGCGGAGCGCACCATTGAAGACCTAGAAGATATGATAAGAGCTTGTGTAATATATTTCAAGGCTAATTGGGACAATCACCTACCTTTGATTGAATATGATAAGAGCTTGTGTAATAACTATAAGTTGAGTATTTCTAGTGCACCTTTTGCAGCACTCTACGGTAGGAGACATATTTCTGCAATTGGGTGGTTTGAGGTTGGCGAGTCTTCACTCCTTGGTCTCGAGATAATCTATGAAGCTTTAGAAAACAAGGTGATAAGCAGCCTATAGTCGACAAAATGATAGGTTCAAAATAGACTTTAGTCGACAAAAGTCATATGTCTTCAATAGAAGAGGAGACCTTGCGTTTGAAATAGGTAATTGGGATTAATTGAAAATTTTATCCATGAAAGGGGTGATGCGATCGGATAAAAAGGGGAAGCTTAACCCTCGGTATGTGGGTCTTTACGAGATATTTCAATGGGTCAGAAAAGTTGCTTATGAGTTGAAACTACCTAGTGAACTAGATTCGCCTCATCCGATATTTCATGTCTCTACGCTCAAGAAATATATAGGCGACTCGGTACCTATTCTCCCTATTTAAGGATTAGGGGTGAATGAGAACCTATATTATGAAGAGGTCCCGGTTGATACCCTAGATCGTCAAGCCAAGAAGTTGAGGAACGAAGCCTCCATAAAAATCCTATCGATAAACCACCTAGTTGAGGGAGCAACATGGAAGGCTGAGGCCGACATGAACTCCCGTTATCCTCACTTTTTCCTAAAAATTCTTGCCAAAGTGGAGGTTAGTAATCCTATTTAAATAAAATAATGAATAATGTTGAAGTTTACTTAATTTTCCAATATGTACATATTTATTGAAAGGGTTCATGTTAAATTGAGTTCTCATGGAAAATGTTCTCTTGTGTTAACTTGCACTTATTTGTGTTATGTGTATAGTTGCCTTTATGAAATGGTAGTGAGCATGTTTAATGTGGCTTGAAAGAAGGTTTGCATGGTAACTCTTGATGTTCATGTTGTGATGTTGAGCTCATTATGATATTTAGAAGGAAGTCCTTCATTATGAGTTACGAAAAGTTGAGCTCTTATATGTGGTAATTGTAAATCGAGTTTCTATGTGAAATGCATTAATGTTGTGTTGAAAGAGGTTTTGAAGTACTCCTATGAGTTTTGTATTATGATTTGGTGTTGTAGTTGGTTCGGCGGTTAATATCGAGTCTATCCTCTCCCTATAAAAAGACTTAGGTATCATTCGGGGACGAATAATCCTAATAGGGGGGGATAATATAACACTCCAGTAATCCATAACTTATTATAGAGCCTCACATCATGAATTAAACCTTAAAAAATATTTTTAGGCCTAAACTAATGTACTCAACCTAATAAGAAAGTGTTAGAATCAAAACGTCAAGAAACGACTATGACGTCCGGAGAATTGTGAAATGTGAGCTAGTGTGCCTTCGTATGTTTAAAGGAGTCTTAAGAGTCAGAATTTGGTCAAAAGATATTTAAAATATAGAGGAGTGAGTTTAGGGTCAAAACGTGCGGGTACGACACCCCAAGGAACACCTTAAGGTTCCTTGAATATGTCCCTAGCATTTGACCAAAAAGTTGTCAAAAGAGAGTTGCTAACGATGAACCAAACAACGAGCCGTCGATGGGTCAAAGGCCGCCGATGGTGTCATAGGTACACAGTTATCCATTTCAAAAAAATCCTCAAAATAAAGGTCTCTGACCAGAACAACAGAGTGCCAGTATGAGGTGTTGATAGATCAACGGACCGTAGACGGGCTTTCATTGATTGGCACTCACTGCTAAGTTTTGTATTTAAGTAGGTTAGTTTGTTTCGTAGTTAAGTTATTAATTAAGGGTTACGGGATGTTTAATTAAGTTACTGAAGTACTATGTAAGCTACCCTAAGTCATAAACGAACTTAACACCTCATAATTCCAAAACTCGATTCTCTCCAACTTCTCTCTACTTTCTCTCTCTATTCCAAGACACCATTGAAGACCAAACTTCAAGTTATCTACGTCTTAAATTCACATTATTTTCTCCATTATTCTTTCAAGTAATCTTAAGGCACTTGGAATCTCTTTTCCCAAGAGGCTCTTCAAAATTTGTTTCTAATGATGTCAAAAATGGGTTTTTTTCCAATTTCGTGAATGATCTTTCAAATTTATTTTATGTTGAATTCCTTTGGTTTATATTGATAGATTAGGATTGTTTATTTGTTAATTGTCTTAATTCTTAGTCTTTGACCTAGTTCAATGAAAGAATCCTTGATTGAACTGTTAACCCTAACTCTAGGTTATGTTCATGTTGATTTGATTAGTGATGATGCAATTGACTTAGTTCTTGTATAGAGTAATACTAAATGGTGATATTAAGTGAATTTATATATGAATACTGTTGGATTGATGGTAAGATGTTGAAGGAGCTTATGGAGGCTATTTGGTAAGACCTTTATGATTATGAGTTCTTTACTTCAATGATTATGCTTTATTCTTGATGATGATATTCAATTGAATTATGAGTATGTGATTAAATTAATAATATGATTATATGATTATGATGGCATTCTATGAATATGTACAGTTGTGGGATCATGTTAAAGGAATGATGATACAAGGGCTTATACAAATTACTCATGTGTCATATTATGATATGACTGTGATCTGGATCTCATTACATGATGAGTTGTAATGAAAGGAAATTCTCATGCAATACGTAGTGATCTAAGTACATTATTATACAAGGGGCTAGTCTCTTATGGCCTATATTAAGTTATGATGATTAAGAATGACTTATAGGCATTTCAAAAAGTGACTTTAGCTTAGCACCGAGCGAAAAAGATATGAGAGGTGTCCCTTACCAATATGGGAAGGTAGGTTCGCAATGTTTCTTATGAGATGGATACTATGGTGCAGTTGTTCATGAAGAAGGATTCTAGCATATCTCCTTGTTCATTAACTATATTACCTCCATAGGAATACTAGCTAGTGAATCAACCTAGAATTATGTGCTCATGTTTTGGTTCTACCTTGGAAAGTTGAACACCTTCTTTCGGTGTAGGGTTTAATGACTCTAGATTCCATGTTTAGCTCACATGGTCTATAGTTGGTTAAGGCGATTGTTCCCCAAAGTAAAATGAGGTTGTAAATAAATGAAGATGGACACTAACTGGGATGAGTTAAGGGGGTTCTACTTAGTGTAGGTAGGGGTATGGGACTCTACTTATACATTGAACATGTTGACCTTGATGGGAGTACTAGGAGATTGTTCTTACGTCCTTATGATGTGAATGAAATGCATATGTTGACTTTGCATGTTGATGATCCTTTATGATGTTTGTTTCATTGATGAACATGATATTGGTCTAAATTTTTGTATATGATTACACATGATGTTAGGTTATATGAAGCAAGACATTAACTAGGATCTCTTTTCTTGTTTACTTGATTATGTGGGGTTATGGGGCTTCACATGAGCATTGCACTTGTAGGCTTTGGATGCGATTGTTGGTAAGGGTCTTGTATGTTGTGATGATATGAACTCTAGATATGAAATGTTTATATAACCTTATGATAATGATATTCATTTTGATATGACTTTATGAGTGATGTTGGTTTTGTGGTGAATATGAACTTGTCTTAAGAGATGTTATGCCTATTGACTTATATATGCTCTTGATTGTGCATAAAGGCTTTTCAAATGACTTAGCATGTTTCTAAAGAAATGGTTCCTTTAGTGCATATCTTCAAAGGTTTTATGTGCATATGTTTTCAAACTTAGTACATGTTGTTTGTACTAACACATATTCTTTCCCCTTTTCCTAAACAATCTAAGTTCGCGCCATTGATGTGTAGGAGGATATTTTTAAGGACTACTTGGACATATTTCCCAATTTAATGGTTTGTTCTCAAGTTGGAGGATTTTGCCATTTTTCTTAGCTAGCTATGATGTTGTTTGTGTCTAAAGATATTTATTCCTTCTATTATAATTGAGAATATTGTTGTAAGCATATATGTGGCATATCGTATTGAAGTAACGTCTATGCCCAACATTGTAATTCTTTATTAGATGGTTTAATTAAAGAAAAATTATTAGACTATATTTCGTATGAATTGATGATATTGCCTAAAAAACAAGTCTATGTAAACTTCATAAGCAAGGAGTTATATAAACTCCATATACGATATGTGAGAAGTCTAAGTATATTTCAGTATGTAAAAGTTTTAATTTTTCCGTATTGTAGATCTATGATACGTTATGACGAATGCTAAGCGCTAGTCCAAGTCTTCTTCAAAGACGAAGACATAAGTTACGTCTAGGGGGTGATCCCCGATCATGACATGATTTCATTCATAATGTTAGATAAGTGACCTCATATTGGAACTTTGATTGTTTAATCATCTCCAGAATGAACAAATTAGGCAAGAAGCATGGTTGGCACGATTCCCAACACTATAAGTGTGACTTTGGGTCCATTTGGCCCTTTGGCCTTCTAATTTTAGCTTAAGTTTGACATTGATCATCATTTGTTTGTAAATGAAATTTGGAGGAGAGTTATGTCAGCGCGGTTAGTTTCTGCATGCCATGTTTTGTAGGGAAAGACCCTTTGTGCGCCTTTCAGGGCTTTCGGTCATATTTTGAGGCATATTGTATAAATTGGCTAAAAATTGCATTGAGTGAGGGGGCTATTTTTTTTTGAAAAATGATCTCTTATGGAAATTCTTACTTCTCCATTGAGTTTGGAATGTCGAATTTATTGGGGTAACATATTTGGTTTATTTTCATCGGGTCCCGAATGAATTTTGAGAGTCCATTCGGAGACTTTTAAAAAAAGATAGCAAAATCTGGTTTTGCTGGTGGATACCTTTAGCAACAATAATTTAGTCTTTTGGCAACCATATTTTGAAGTGACCAAGTAGAAGTGTTGCTATATATATAGTAAAAAATCCGATTCAATGTCATCTTAAAAATTTGATATCTCACATTCTTGAGCTCCATTTAGGGTGTTAGCAAGTCTGGTGTGTTCCGGTTTGCATTGGATGTGTTTGTGACTTTGCAGAGCGTGTCGCAATGTCTATGATTTTGGTGTATCTGCGTTATAAGTGGCTGCCACAAGTTTCTTTTTGTGTGAAGTTTTGAACTTTTGCATGTTCTTGCATTGAGATTTTTCGAGCCCCGAGAGATGATCCATTTTGGAATACAATCTTGGATGAGCGTTTAAGATTTCTTCACAAAGAAGAATCTAAAAATTCCACAATGGGTCCCAAGATTTTCAATTTTGACTCTGAAATCGATCTGTCTAATATTTTGATGATTTCAATTTCTAAATGATCGTGTTAATGTTGTGCTTCTATTTTTATTGTGCGGTAGCAATTCGAGGCCATCCTAAACGGAAAAACCCTGACAAAGTAATTGGAGGGTGCACTGTAAACCTTCAAGTAAGCTATAACATTCTTTCTTTCTTCTTAGAAACCAGCGTGTAAGGTTGATTTTCAGGATTGTTTTGAGGTTTGTACCATCTTGTCTAAGGGTTTATTATCTGTGAGTATTTGTGAATTACCTAATGTGTAGTTTATTTGTTGTTGCATGCGTTGTATCTACTTTGTTGTTTATTGATATTGGAATTTATTTTTGGCCTTAGTCTTGGATCGGCTAGTGTTGCCAAAGACACTTGCACGTGGTTGACTTTGGTATGTATTCGACAATGATTTGGATAGAGTAGGTCTTTATAGACCGTAATAGCAGACTTAGATCTTATTGTTGAGCCTAGACTTGGGCTTTTTATTACTTGTTATCCTTCTGGCCTGTCTCCTCATTTTGTGATGTCGATGCATTACCAGAGGTGTAGTATTTTCCTGATTTTGGTGTTTAGCTGTCGATTGTGGTGTAAGGTAG
This sequence comes from Solanum peruvianum, assembly GCA_027705065.1. Taxonomy (NCBI): domain Eukaryota; kingdom Viridiplantae; phylum Streptophyta; class Magnoliopsida; order Solanales; family Solanaceae; genus Solanum; species Solanum peruvianum. Next base: position 11,434,245 of record JAKWJD010001763.1, read on the forward strand.
TTGGTACTGGACGTCGATCAATAGTGGCTTGGAGTTAATTCACCTGTTTTTATTGTGTTAGTTGTGGAAGTCAATCCTTGAAAGATTTGATTTTGATATCCTCTATAGAGTATACTTTAACAGCACACTCTCGCTGGAAATGACAGGCCCCAGGTAGTTATAGTCGACTCACGTGGCTGGTATTGTGCAGGACCCAGGGTGACTGGCCGGCTGGGTAGTGTAATATAAGTTACTTGAGGTCTATTTTTGAGTTGAAAGGTCCTCACACTCAGTCTGGCTATGGATGGTCCCTCGGGAGGGTTGATAACGCTCAAACTTACTTCTCAAATAAGAAGTAAAGCGGTCGTATCAAGTAAAGAACCCAACAAATGAGGTTGGGATCTTTCCCACGAGGAAAATCGTTCAGACATAACTTCAACCTATTATTACTATTATTTAGTCAATTATTTCCTTGGAAAACAAAGACAATAAAAGAGGGGTTTTTATTTCTAAATGAATGAAAATAACTAGCTAAATTAAAGTACACAACTAACAGATTCAAATGTTGGATTTTAATCAATTAATAAAAGTAACTAGGGTTTACGTGCTCCCCAAAGGTTCCTAACTTGATAATTCTAACTATAACAATTCTTTCTTAGTATCTTGCATGCAAAGTGATAAGTTATGTATTTCTAAATCCTTGGTCTGACATCTAGAAAATTTCACTCCGCACCTTGGTCCGGCTATGTGTGTTGCTATACTTACACTTACCTTTACCTCATATTAAGCGTTGTATTCGATATTTGACTAAGTTATTACCTCGTACCAATCAATGCTAGCCTATTAGATAGTATGCACTAAATCTATGTTGATAATTCTTTTCCTATTATCTACCTCCTTGGTTCGGCAAGTAGCATTAAGGCGAGTTCTAACGTTGACCATCCGTTAAAAAAGACGTCTAAACGAAAGAAGTATCAATACATGCAAGACATTTTTCTTGAATTGTTATTTTAGTTAGGTTTTACCTCATTATTCACCTATGGTTCCCACAACCCTAGTTATGGAGTTTAGTTACCCATAATCATAATCACAATATTCATATATATAATATAAGAATTCATGCACTTACTTCAATGAGAAAGAATAAAATCCAGAAATTTACTTGATTAATTGATAAAATCACCAACAATCAACTCAAGAGAAAAGTATAACAATCCAAAGTGTAATAATCAAAATAATCTTCTCACAAAGAATCTAACATAAAAGACTCTAATAAATGAGAGTCTAACCCCCAAAACGAGGTTTTTCGAACTATTTACAAAAAACAAAAACCCAATCAGAGAAGGATTCTATTTGCTGAAAATTTCTCAAAATGCAGCTGGGTCGACGGACTTCTCGAAAGGTTGTCGTGGTCACGACGGGCCGTCATGGACTACATCATCCCCTACTTTACAAATTCTTCTATTGCTTTCTCCATTACCCTCGATGGCAGGTATGACGGATCGTCACAAGCACAATGGTTCGTCGAGGGTCTCCGTTCCAAAACACTTAAACTCTTGGAATTTCGGTACTGGGATTACTTCTCTGATCATCACGACGAACCAGCAGAACGGACCGTCATGGCTATGACGATCCGTCATGCACTTCGTATCCCCACACTTGGTAAGACTTCCCCATCTTCCTTCAGCAGCTTCACTACGATACCACCTACGGACCGTCACAGGCACGACGGACCGTCACAAGCTCCGTAGGTGGTAACTTTTCTGCATTTCTTGCTAAAAGATTTCCGCGTTAGATAGATTTCCTGCAAATAAAGAGAAACTTACATAAAAATCAATACATAAAGGCTTTTGGACACACTAAACATAAGAAAAAAGCATTAAAAATAACGTAAAACCACGATATATCAACACCCTCAACTTAAATTCATTGTTTGTCCTCAAGTGATGCACTATGACACACTACAAAATCTTTGTACAATAGTATCCATGTTTTATCTTTCGCAATCATTTGGCTATCTTTCCCGATCAGTATCATCATATTTATACATGTTATCACTATTAGGCTTGAATTATATGAAATCAGACCATGACACAGACTCACCATGCACTGACACCTATCCTCTTAAATTTCTCACCGAGGTGCTAATATTTCTGGTATTGCAACTAGTGTCCTCACTTCAAAACAACATCCTCATTTTTGACACAATGATTTCAGTTTGAGGATAAGGATTACTTTTCAACACTCACTCGTAGATGAAATTCACAACTCATTCATACATATTGCCATAAGCTTGCCCTTATTTTCACTTCTTTAAGTTTGCTATACAACTCTTAGGATCACGATAGGACTTTCTTAGCTTGTAACATAGGCTCAGGGTCAGGTAGGGTATGTTTAGGTATACTTTAGTGACTTTTTGCCCTCCTTGACATATCGGCTAAACATACCACAATTTATCATTTTATTTTGCCCAATTTCTCATATTCTACTTTAGTGACTATTTGCCCTCCTTGACATATCGGCTAAACATACCACTTTTTATCATTTTATTTCGCCCAATTTCTCATATTCTTTCACTTTGCTATTTTCCCTTCTTTCTTCATTTGTGTAAGTGACTCTCTTCTTTTCTTGCTTGTATTTATTGTATTTTTTTTATTTTTTTATTTCACTTTTCTTTCAACTGGTTCTTGAGTCACTTTACTTTTGTTCTTTCTCTCTCTTTGTTCTTTCAACCCACTTTCCAGAGCATTCCTCATAATAGCCACCCTCAACTCATGGCTTTGCCATGAGTCAAAGTACACAATACCCAAAGTTGGGTCAGGGCCATGAAAAGGTTGTTTACTGCATTAGCCACCCTCAACTTATGCTTTTGGCATAAGCTGAGGTGCACATGTCCAAGGAGGGACCAGGGCCAACACATTATTCCTATAAAAGATCAGTTGGGGTGAAAAAGAAAGGTCTATTTTAAGCTCAAATCATTTGGATCAAAGAGGGATTAATTTCATTCGGTTTTTTTATTTAGCCTAAAAATTGGCTATATTAAAAAAGGGCCTATGATCCTTTCCTAACTGTCTATTACAACTTACTTTTAGCAGGACTAACAAGGCAAGTTCTAGCTCAGTACAAACAGTGGACTAATTAAACCTTCCTCACACTCACTTGACATCTCATTACTCTACAAGATTATTAGACACCTAGTTCGAATTTTTGACTTAGGGTCATGCAGTGTTGTATTTCTATGTCATGCTTAGAGCCACACATTTATCAATTACTATGCCTAGTCATGCATCTTTTTCATTTCATCAGAATATCATTTTATCCATCATTCTTTAGAGTTAAACTATGTACACAAGATATTGACATGCCGGTTCAACAGTAAAAATAATCAGTCTCTTGGGAGAAAAAACACAGGCAAGAAAACCCCAAAAGAGGATAGTGAATTGGGCTACTAAGACTTCACCCTAGCACTCACTTTCCATTTACCCCACCCCAAACAAAAAGACATGCAATTTTCCCCAATGCATAAAAAAAATTAAAGTACGATAGTGGTAGGTGAAGCAAACCTGGGGCGCAAAGCGCCGATGATCAGCAAGCTGGTGGTTCCGGTTCCCTGGAACCCACTACCTCTGTAATCTGGACACCCTCAGTAGTGTCCTCATCAGCAACAGCACTATAAGCAATGCCTCCCGCTATCGGCACATCTCTGGAGCTAGATGCCCCAGCAGCTGACTCTACAGCCCTCATCCCACGCGCCTCCTCATCAGCAAGCGAGGCTCTCCTCGTAGCCTCCATCTCACGGTGCTCCTTCTTCCGTGCTGTAGCCTCATTTTCCTCTCGACCCTTAAGCCTCTTGGCATGATCTCGAGGGGGAGGTGGTGGAATCTCAGAAGTGGTAAATAAGGCCGCCATATCAATGTCTGCTCGAAGACTCTCGACCACAGTCTAAAGGGTCGACACATCCACCTGAGGGGTTGGCCAGGCTAGCACCCACAACTCAAAAGCATCCAAGAACTGATGAACCTCTGCGATCTTCCGCTCTGTGTGATAGATCATCCTCCGCTCCAAGCTCTCTTCTGCCTCAGCAATAGACCTTTGCATCCAAGGCTGGATGTGATGCAGAAGTGTAGCCATCTGTGCCTCTATTTTCTGGGCCCTAACAAGCGGGACCTGAGCGGGTAAAGGGGCTGAGAGAAAGAAGCTCGAGGCAGTGCTACTACCCGGGATAGACTAGACTTTGGTAGTGTCAGTGGTTTCAGAAGTAGCCTATGTAGCCGTGCGAGCCTGTGCTACCGTATCAGCAAGATTGTCACCAAGTAGAGGCAACTCTAGCCAATTTATTGGCCTCATCTCTGATGAGGCCGATATCAACAGTGCCCAGCAGAGTCTTGAGATGATCAATGTTCCAGATGGGCATACCTGCGGACCTGCATAGGAAAAATATCATGCACGGAAAAGCTTAAGTAGTTGTGACCTTGAAAGCCCTCTCGTGCATGACCGCCAGTATAAGCCAAGCAAAGTCCACCTCAAATACGGCTATCATCGCCGCCATCAGAACTGCACGATCCCATGTGACTATATTATCAGCGACTGTGGGGGAAAGGCAGTGGCGGACAATCAACCATAAGAACTTAGCAGTGAAGGTCAGGTTAGCCTTCTTGATGGCTCCCTTCGGCTCGGTTACCCAGTCGGCACCCTCTTCATCAACAGACAAGTGTAAGGCCATCAACCTCTTGGTGGTGTCTCTCAGCGATGGCTCACGCAAGAATTGGCCATCTTTGACAATTTTTCACCGGTAGTCAAACTCGGCGGTGAGAGGGGTCCGATTGGCATAAACATCCTCGTCGTATAGATACCGGTGGATGGAAGGCATGGATATATCAACCTAAATGCCACGTACTCGTACATATTCAAGTGGGGCCTTTTTGGCGGGGGCAGCCCGCCTATCAATCTGTCATCTGAGAGTAGCCACGTAGGAGGCGTAGAACTCTCGGACCAACTCTTCACTATAACGGCCCAAAGAACGTGTTGTCCACTCCAGTCGGTGTCTGGTGAAGAGGTTGTGGATCTCTGGCATAGTAGGGAGACTTATCGTGAGGAACCGCCTCTCCAATGTAAGGGTCTCTGTCAAGACTCTTTTATCATTCAGAAACATTGCGTCTGAATAAACTTGATACTGCCCGCCGACACACCACCGGTTTGGCTGGTTGGCAACTAGGGTGAGAGCACGAGTAGATTATCCACGAGAGGATTCAAGACCGTCAGCCTAATCAGACGAGGCAGACTGTGCAGCTGTGGCGGGTGTAGGGACTTCATCATACCCGAAGGCTTCCTCCGACCACGAAACTCCTAAGGAGCCAGACGCTCTTTCTTCATGAATAGATGACCTAGAAGGTGCGCCGATCAGTGTACGCTCCTCATCATATTGGGAGGTAGTGACTACGTCGGATGCCACCTTTTTGGGCGTAGCTCTGGCAGCACGTGCAGCTCGAGATGGAGTCGCAGTGCCTGGGGGCACGTACTCGAGGTCACGCTCATCATCAGAGCCAATGACCAGGAGGGTAGACGGGGCAATAGAATTTGATCGCCCACGTGCGTATACTCAATCTTGTTTTGGTGCCATAATAGATAGTACCTATAACGAATCAATATTAGCACAAGATGGAGCAAACATAACGAGCAAAAACAAAACAAAATAAATATAAGAGCTAAGTTGTAATGACTTTTCTGTAGTAACAGTGAAACACGACGGACCAGGTGACGATTCGTCGTGAGTACGATGGACCGTCATGGGGTCCGTCATGTCTTACTTCAACTATGTTGATATGAGACCCCTGAAGGAAATTCTCTCAAAGTATGACGGATAAGCAGGATGGATTGTCGTGACAATGATGGTCCGTCGTCGATGTCCGTCATGGAGACCCTTAGAAGAGGGGTCTCTAACCGTCACGACGGTTTTGGAGGACAGACCGTCGAGGATGTGACGGTCCATCATAGATGTCCGTCAGAGGACACTTAAAAAAAGTGGGAGAACCTTAGGACAAGGGTCTCTTACAACCATGACGGTTGTGCAGGACGGACCTTCTTGGTTACGACGGTCCGTTGTAGATGTTCGTCAGAGGACACTTAGAAAAAGTATAGAGACCCTTAGAAGAGGGATCTCTGACCGTCACGACGGTTGTGCCAGACGGACCATCGTGGGTGTGATGGTCCGTCGTAGATTTTTGTCAGAGGACACTTAGAAAAGGTAGGAGATCCTTAGGAAAAGGGTCTCTGACCGTCAGGACGGTTGTGCAGGACGAACCGTCATGGGTGTGACGGTCCGTCATAGATGTCCGTCAGAGGACAAGTTAGAAAAAGTAGGAGACCTTTAGGAAAAGGGTCTCTGAGCATAACGACGGTCATGCAGGACGGACAGTCAAGGGTGTGACGGTCTGTCGTAGATGTCCGTCAGAGGAAACTTAGAAAAAGTAGGAGACCCTTAGAAAAAAGGGTCTCTGATAGCCAGAACAGTTGTACAGGACAGACCATCGCATGTATCCGTTGGTGGACCCTTGGAGAAAAACGTACAGTGGGATGTTGGAACAGACCCTATGATGGTCAATTGTGGTTGCGACGGTCCATCATCGGGTCTCGTTCTGTCATTCAATGATAGAATTGGGAATGCCACAATCATCCCCTATGACTCATATTGAATACTTAGTGATACCTTATATGTTTCTAACCCAAATACCTAGTAAACTAGCAATGCTAAAGCACCTATTGCTAGAGTTTTAACAAGGCAATTTTTAGGATTCTCAACCTAGGTCAGACAAAATTTGTAATAAAGAATTAACCCATCAATAAGAAATAGGATAATACTAATTGATAAACAAAAATTCAATGTAAATGGGTAAAATCGGAGACACATACTTGAGAATTTTAGAAAAACAAGCAAGGAAGGTACTTGGTAATCTAGAAGAGAATCATAGCAGAAGACTCCGACCAGTAGAGGGTAGATTTAAAAATTTGGGGAATTAGGGAAGTGATGGTTGATAGAGAAGGGAGGAAGAAAGTTGGAAGTTGAAAAGCGAGGGAATGGGAGAGAGAGGGAAGGAAATGGGTTAAATGAAGGGGTGGGGGTTTTGAAGGTTGCCAATTTTTTAAATTACCCCAACCGGGTCAGGTTGGGTATGCTCATTAATGATGCAATGAAACCCCGACGACGGTCCGTCGCAGGTGTGATAGTCTGTCATTGGTTCGGTCACGTGTGCCCTAGTTTTGAAAAATAATTGAAAGACGTACTTGGCGCGACGGATTCATGCGACGGTCCATCGCGTGCGTGATGGTCCGTCGATGTGTCCATCAGTGACTGTTGCTGAGTGATTTTCTGCAGAATTTCCTGATGAGGTGCCTGGCATGACGGATTCATGCAATGGTCCATCGCGTTCATGATGGGCCGTCGATGGGTCCGTCAATGACTGCTGCAGAGTGATTTTATGCAAAATTTCCTGGTGATGTGCCTGCAAATTTAAAACCCATTAGAAGAAAATGCTACCATTACTAGAAAGAAAAACTATAAGTATTGGGTTGCCTCCCAACAAGCGCCAGATATAACGTCGCGGCATGATTGAGGACACTTGATTACGCATCCTACATCAAGATGGTATGCCTCGATCACATTATTTACCGATTCAGTATGCCCAAAATAAAGTTCTGTTCGTTCTCCATTCACATTAAACCGCACTCCCTCCTTGGTTTCTAACTCCACTGCTCCATGAGGGAATAATTGGGTAATCAAGTAAGGGCCAGTCCATTTGGACTTGAGCTTTCCCGGAATCCAACGCAACCTAGAATTGTCTAAAAGCACCAAATCCCCAATCATAAACTCTCGTTTTTCACTTTTTTGGTCATAATTCTTCTTCATCTTTTCTTTGTAGGATATAGCAGATACCGGTTGGAGTTCACCACTCTGCCTCTTGGACCTACAAATGTTGAAGGTCGCTTCTTCATTGTTCAACCGAAATTTCATCTGCCCCTTTTCCATATCAACTAAGTCTATACCCGTAGCAAGGAATGGCCTCCCAAGAATGATAGGCACTTCAAAATCGAATTCACAATCAAGAATAACAAAATATGCCAGAAATATGAACGACTCCACTGTTACTAGCACATCGTGGAGTATCCCTATATGCCTTTTCACTGTTCGATCGGCCATCAGTGGCCGCATGGCAGTTGGCTTTGGGTCACCTATGCCCAATTTCTTGTAAATCTAGAGGGGAATGAGATTTATGCTTGCCCCCAGATCACATAATGCTTTCACAAAATGTAATGACCCGACTATACAAGGAATAGTGAACGCTCCCGGATCTTCTTTCTTTTGTAAGAGAGATCTTGTAGCAATAGCACTACAATGTTGCATTCTATCATCATCCTCGAAAGTGACCAATCTTTTCTTTGTAACCAGATCTTTCATGAACTAGGCATAACCGGGCATTTGTTCTAGAGCTTTCACCAAAGGGACATTGATAGGAAGCTACTTCAACATTGTTATAAAACGCTGATATTTACCATCCTCGGTCTTTTTCACTAATGTATGAGGAAAGGGGGGTCTAGGCATGGGAATTACCTTTATAGGCACTTCAGCATCTTTTCCAGTGTTATCTTCTACTTCCCCACTACCATCTACCACCTGCGGGTCAATGGTCTGCTTACCACCCTGAGTAGTGATTGCCATACAGTGTTCTTCATTTTTTGGATTTCGGACAATATTGCTAGAAGAGTGCCCGGTTGCCGTGTGTTCTCAGTCGCAAATAATTGGGCCATTTTCCACTTAATCTGCTTAATCGATATTGCATGTGTATCGACTTTCTGCCCCATACCCGCTAAATCTTTCCTTAACTCTTTAATGTGCTCATCATTAGCATCGAACCTCCTCATCATTTTGTGCAACATATCCTCAACTCGCGCCATACTATCTCCACCATCCCTAGGAGTAACTTCACGATTTTGAGGAGGGAAATAGAGACCATTCCTATCATTTCTGTTACCATAGTTACCCTTGTTAAAGTTGTTGTCGCGGTTGTAGTTTCCATCTCAGACATATTGACCCTCACGGTTATAGTTACCATAGATCCGACCTTGGTTTCCTTGACCTTGGTGCCAATTCTCCTGATTTGAGTCTTGGGCACTTGGTCAGAAACCCCCCCCCCCCCGTCTGTTCATATATCGCATAAGAATTATCCTCATAATAGCATTCATCATTTGGTGGTAGTGATTTATCTTTTCTACAGGCCCCGTGATATGTTTTAATACTAACCCAAGCTCAGTTCCCATTTGAGCCATCTCTTCACGAATCTCATCTGTGGCTGGGTTGTGAGTCGATTGTACTACGAAGGTATTTCTCCCATATCTGACTTCCTAGTACTCCAAGCTTTATTGTTCCTGGAGATTTTCTCTAACTTTTCGTCAATCTCAGCATAAGGACACTCCCATAGGAGCCACCCGCTATAGTATCCAACACTGTTTTATTATTATCATCCTGTCCCCAATAGAAGTATTCTTTCAGTGACTCATCATCTATACGGTGATTTGGGACGCTTTTCAAAAATAAGGTGAATCTATCCCAAGAACTACTAACTGACTCTCCTATTAGTGCCACAAAGTTGTTCACTCTGTCTTTGCGGCTTAGTTTCTTGGAGACCGGGTAATAACATGCTAAGAAAACGTCCCATAGTTGGTTCCAAGTGAAAATTGAGTTATAAGGGAGCTTAGTGAACCAAATAGTAGCCTCTCCCGTCAGTGAGAGAGGAAACACTCTTAGCCCTATTACATCCAAGTCCAAGTCAAGCCTCCCTACACATCTTTTACACATTGTCCTCACCTTAGCTATATGGGCATGTGGATCCTCAGAAGGTAGCCCTGAAAACAAACCTCTGGCAGTGAGCGTTTGCATAAGGCTACTAGTTACCACAAAGGTGTGGCCTAGTGGTAGAGGGGGCAAGACAAGTGGCCCATCGGAGTCTGCTATATTGTCATAGCCTCTATAGTGTTCTTGAGGACGTGGAGCGGGATTTTGTCCCCTTTGTTGGTTTTAACTAGGAGCATCGGGTAATAACTGATCATGAACATCAACCGGAGCTGGGATGTACTGGTTTGGTTCATCATCATTTATACCAAGTTTCGATTCATGTTGCGTAGTGTACGCTCTAAGTCGTGATCGTAGGGAAACAAGGGTTCTCTTCCTCTCCGTGTATTTGGCATAAAAGGAAGATAGTTCTGCAAGAATCAAAAACAATAAACAAAGTAAAATCAAGAAAATATTTACTAAACTTTAGTAATAAGTTTAAGTTAATCTAAAAGCTACTTTCCCCGGCAGCGGCGCCAAAATTTGATAACGCTCAACATACTTCTCAAATAATAAGTAAGCGGTCGTATCTAGTAAAAGACCAACTAATGAGGTTGGGATCGTTCCCATGAGGAAAATAGTTCAGACTTAACTTCAATCAATTATTACTATTATTTAATCAATTATTTCCTTGGAAAACAAAGACAATAAAAGGCGGGATTTATTTCTAAATGAATGAAAATAACTAGCTAAATTGAAGTAGACAACTAACAGATTCAAATGTTGGAGTTTAATCAATTAATAAAAGTAACTAGGGTTTACATGTTCCTCACAGGTTCCTAACTTGATAATTATAACTATAACAATTCTTTCCTAGTATCTTGCATGCAAAGTGATAAGTTATGTATTTATAAATCCTTGGTCCGGCATCTAGAAAATTTCACTCCAAACTTGGTCTGGCTACGTGTGTTGCTATACTAACCCTTACCTTTACCTCCTATTAAGCATTGTATTCGATATTTGATTAAGTTACTACCTCGTACCAATCAATTCTAGCCTATTACATAGTATACACTAAATCTATGTTGATTATTCTTTTCCTATTATCTACCTCCTTGGTCCGGCAAGTAGCATTAAGGCGAGTTCATCCGTAATAGACTTCTAAATGAAAGAAGTATCAAAACATGCAAGACACTTTTCTAGAATTGTTATTTTAGTTAGGTTTTACCTCATTATTCACATGTGGTTCCCACAACCCTAATTATGGAGTCTAGTTACACATATTCATAATCACAATATTCATATATATAATATAAGAATTCATGCACTTACCTCAATGAGAAAGAATAAAATCTAGAAACTTAATTGATTAATCGACAAAATCACCAACAATCAACTTCAGAGAAAAGTGTAACAACCCAAAGTGTAATAATCAAAATAATCTGCTCACAAAGGATCTAACATAAAAATGTCTAATAACTGAGAGTCTAACCCCCAAAACGAGGTTTTTTGAACTACTTATAAAAAACAAAAACCTAATCAAAGAAGGACTCTATTTTATGATAATCTGTCAAAACGTGGTTGGGTCGACGGACGTCACGATGGGTCGTCGTGGTCACGACGACCCGTCATGGACTCCGTTGTCCCCTACTTTATAAATTCTTCTGCTACTCTCTTCATTACCCTCGACGGCAGGTATGAAGGATCGTCACAGGCACAACAGTCTGTCGAGGGTCTCTATTCCATAACACTTAAACTCTTGGAATTTGGGTACTAGGATTACCTCTGTGATCATCACGGCGAACCAGTAGGACGGACCGTCATGGCTACGACGGTCCGCCATGCACTTCGTAACCCCACACTTGGTCAGACTTCCCCATCTTCCTTCAGCAGCTTCACTACGATGCCACCTACGGACCGTCACAGGCACGACGAACCGTCACAAGCTCCGTAAGTGGCAACTTTTCTGCATTTCTTGCTAAAAAACTTTCGCCTTCATCTTTAGACAGATTTCCTGCAAATAAAGAGAAACTTACATAAAAATCAATACACAAAGGTTTTTGGACACACTAAACTTAAGAAAAAAAACATTACGAATACCGTGAAACCACGGTATATCAAGGGTTAAATGGAACACTTGGCTAGCTTGGGCAGGGACGAGAATGCTATCCTAAAGGGAAATTTGATAAGGGGTTTTGTGGGAGATTGATATCCTTATGAAGAAATCACATAGCGGGGTAATGCCAAGGATTTGCTCGAGGTTGGGTGGCTGGATGTGGATGTCATACTTGTTGAATAAGTTGGAGGTTTTGGTTATGCCGGTAGGGAGTTTGGTTTCCTTTGGGCTCTATAGTTTTTGCTTCTCTGTGTACATATAGATCTTATAGGAGTTTGTTTGGGTTCTTTTTTTTTGTGCTTTAGTGTACCTAGCGGGTCTTATTAGGGGGCCTAGCTGGGTTTAGATTAAATATCCTTATACTAGCTCTCTGATTGTTCTCCTCTTATTTCTTTTGACTTATGCTGGTGTTTAATTCTACATTTTTCATCTTTTTTTTCTTCCTTGCTCAGTCAACCTATGACGCCTACTGGGTGCATGTTGTTCAGGTACTCATGCTACACTCTACATCTGTATTCGTATTGCATGTCTGAGCACCAGCTATCATCATTGAGGTTGAGCATGCAACAGTCTATTCTCGAGACAAGGCTGAGCACACGGTGTTTTAGGGCTTCCTGTCTTCACTTTATATTAACGCTTTGAATTATCTTTTGCTTGTTTAGGAAATCTTGTTTCTTTGCTCCACTTTTGGGACTCGTCATCTTTCAGTAGTTTTTTACATGTGGATTTTAGGTTCTGAGAGATATGTGTTTTATATATAGTTTTGGTTTTTTTTCCTTACTCTTATGTGTTTTGCTTAGTGATACTTTTCTTAGTTGAGGATAGTTCCCCCTCAGTCCCATTACTGTAAAGTTGTGGGATGGAATTTGCCTTGCCTACTGGAAAGTTTGTAGGCACCTTCATGGCTTAAGAAACAGAGTCCTGACAATTAGCCCCTGCAATCCTTAATTTTTGAAATATAAACACGCTAAATTTATATGTGCCTGCTGATTGTTTTCTCCAATAAAAAATGCTATGATTCAATTTTTCTACCTTTAACAGATCTGTAACTATATTATTTATCATCTAATAATTAGGGCTTTTCAAGATTAATTGAGAAATTAGATATGTAGAATTCATGGCGGCGGAGCTTCCACCATCATGTTCCACAATTGCACCGATTGGAGCAAGAATCGATCGAGGAGGCGACAGTTGTTGTTGGTTCATGGAGTTCTATGGTTTGTGGAAGAAAATGATAATGAATGTACCTTCGGTATTGTTTGTCTGTTTGTTCTATACTTGGCATCCCAACAAAAGAAAATCTTGTCGATGGTTCTAATGGCAGATCATATAGAATAGTTGCTCTCTATGTCATTCTCTAACTTGTAAGCATATTCAATCTGTATTATGTATTACTTGCTATTTAAATTTTTTGTCTAAGATTTGTATATATATCTTCATCAGTAATCAAGTCTTCAAAGCTCTGCAAATATCTTCTCCTCTACCAGCTCCCTATTTTTCTCAATTTAACGATTGCATCATAATTAAGACACTGAAAGCTTTGAACATAAGCCAGGATACTTGTGAGTTCTCTTTTCTCTAGTTCATGTGATATTTTGCAGACTTAGAGTTCAATTACTAATATTAGGTTGTCTGACGTGTTTGAACAAAGTAGTAAGAATAATAAGTAAAAACAAAGTATTTAGTAGTTTATGTTTAACATGTTCCAAGCACTTGTTAACTTTTACTAGCGTGGTACCCGAGTCAACCGTAAATAAACCTCTACCAGTGCGGTATATGAGGAAACCAGTAACCACAAACTAATGAACAAGCAGAATGAACAACCACACTTGAAATCATAAATATCATAAATAAAATAAGCGGGTCCATTTCATGAATTTATCAACATGATGTCTTTAAGACCCCATAAATGGCTTAGGTTAAGCTAGATCCTAAAATGGTCTTCATGATTTTCTAAGTTCTTAAAATGGTTTATAATGTGGGTTTGAGGCAGTGTCTAATAGTTTAGGTGCATTACAAGTCAAACAATAAGGGACGACCAAGACGTTCGACGACTAAGTCACCTATGTGCCTTATATGTTGTTTTATGTGTTTATGTGTGATTCATGAGGTTATAATGCCATTATAAGAGTTATTATGGTGTATATAGGAAGTTTGTCAAGTTTTGTGAAGTCTGAGGTCAATCGTCCATGACGTTCAAAAGGTTTGCCTTGAAACGACTTTTAGTGTCTATGCATGTTTCGTCGAGTTTTACGTGTTCTTTTTGGATGAAATTTATGTGGTAGGTTCTAAACTCGTATATGATCATATTTGGGTTGGCAACTGTCACGACCCAACCCGATGGGCCGTGACTAGTGCCCGTTTTGGACACTCACATACAAACCTGCTAAGTATAACCAACTGAAACTACGACTATATGGAACTTAATCAAATCAAGACAACCCCAATGCCATATATATATATAGTGGACCTGTCTCATAAGAAGTCATAACCATTCAACCGTAAGAACATACGCGAGCCGACAAGGCCGCCACTATCCAAAGCATAATAGCATACACAAGCCGACAAGGCTGCCACTACACAATACACAATGATTTACGCAGCCGACAAGGCTTCCCCTGTACAAGCGGACATCCCAAACAAACCATGTCCAGACAATTATCCAAAACATATGTATACACAACGCACATAATGTCTACAGACCTCTAAGAGTACAGTAGTGAAACTCGATGAGACAGGTCCCAGCCATACCCATAGACAAGCAAAAGACTACTTAAAAAGTTATGTACCAAAACGACTGGGCTCCGGAACAGTGGAGCTCTCCCAATCAGCAGAGTAGATATCCTAGGCGGGAGGATCACCGAACTGTGCATCTACACATGCGGGAATGAAACGCAGCCCCCCGAGGAAAGGGGGGTCAGTACGGACAATGTACTGAGTATGTAAAGCATAAGGTAAAGATGACAGGATACCAACATGGTAAATTGAAACAAAATATCGCTACAGTTGTACCCTATTGAGTGAAAATCATGAATATCTTTAACATATAAGGTGCCCAGCTTCCCTAGTAACGGGCTCGGCAAAATAATCATCACATCATCTCCGTCATCATCATCATCACAACCATCCTCATCACCAATCGTATATATAATATACATACCCGGCCCTCTAGTGAGGGACTCGGTGACATATGTAAGAAACTTCGCACGAACATTACCCGGCCCAGGACTCAGTGAAATGATAAATTACGCTATGCACGAGCAGAATATTATGAGTTACCATATGCAATTAAAATCATTTCTTATAACTCAATAGAACAATCAACGTGAACCAGCAAGGAGTATTACCAAAGATTAATGTTTTATCAAGATTATGAACCTTTAATACGATATGGAAACATAAAATCTCAATAACTCTAAGAAGTACTACCATAGATATGAGAAATCATTAAGCCTTAGACATAGTCGATATATAGAGGAATAGTTGTGGAAGCAAGAATATACGTCACCTAGACGCTCTAGAAGTAAGTATCAAACCTGTCTGTTATTCAATAATTTTTAAAAGTCATGCCAACAAAGAAAGAAGGCATTCTAAGGAATTAACACACCAAGCAAAGAGATTACTAACCAAATTCTTTGCAGGTGCTGGCCAAGAGTTTCATTGTTGGTTTTCTCCATTTCCATGGCTGCCTAAGCCAAGAGGTGAAGAAGATGATATGTTGCAAAGTATTTCACCACCTCATTTATAATATAAAGTGGAGGCAGTCCCCCTCTACACGTGTCCCACTAAGACCAGCTCCCAGTCTGATTACTTTTTAATTTGCCTTGAATGGTGGGTCCCACTAGATTAATTTAATCCTAATTAGCCACAAATTAATCACTCACTTAAAGTTAATGGCACTTACATTACCCAAATCATACTTAACAATACATTTGGAATTAACATCCTTGCCTAATATTTCTTTAATCACTTGGAACTTAAAATAAGATCTCATTCCCCGGACTTACATCTACTAGTTCATGACGCGCACTACGTATAAAAATACGAGGCATAACATCCTTCCCATCTTAGGAACATTCGTCCTCGAATGTTAAGTTAGCGTCTTACAATAAAAAGTTCTAGTGAGGTCTCTCTAACAGTTTTACCTATCAACCTGCATTCCGTAACTTACAGATGCCTCATGGAGTCACAACTTACTACATAATCTCGTTTATCAATCAATATAGTCAATCTAGGAATTGATTTACCTGCAGGTATGGGGAACAAGTAAGGATACTTATTCTTATTTCGTCTTCCGCTTCCCAAGTCATCTCCTCCCTATTATTATTTTGCCACAAAACTTTGACGGAAGCCACATCTTTAGTACTAACCTTCTAACCTGGCGATTAAGTATAGCTACAGGTTTCTCCTCATATGACAACTCATCTGTTACCTAAACATCCTCTACAGGGAATACTCTATAAGGATCACCAATACATTTACGTAGCATTGATACATGGAAGAGTGGATGTACCGCCTCCAAATCAGATGGTAGATCAAACTCATAGGCAACCTTGCCTATCCTACGAACAATCTGATAAGGCCCAATGTATCTCGGACCGAGCTTCCCTTCCTGCCGAATCTCATCACACCCTTCATGGGTGATACCTTCAGGAATACCCAGTCACCAATCTGAAACTCCAAATCTCGACGCTGATTATCTGCATATGACATCTGTCAACTCTGGGCTGCTAATAATCTTTCTTGAATAAGCTTCACCTTGTAAACAACTTGCTAAATCATATTCGGGCCTATTAACTTAGTCTCGCCAACATCAAACCAACCAATAGGTGACCTGCACTTCCTCCCATATAAGGCCTCGTACGGTGCCCTCTGGATGCTAGAATGGTAGCTATTTTTATAGGCAAACTCAATGAGAATCAAGTGGTCATCCCAGCTACCTTTAAAGTCAATAATACAGGCCCGCAACATATCTTCTAATGCCGGAATAGTATGCTCAGCCTGCCCATCAGTGTGAGGGTGAAATGTTGTGCTAAGGTTCACTGTGTCCCCAATACCTTTTGAAACGATCTCCAAAAATTGGCTGTAAATTGAGCTCCTCTATCTGATATAATGGACGTGGGAAACCCTTGAAGTCTCAGTATCTCCCTGACATACAACCTCGCATAATCTTCAGCGGAATAAGTAGTCCTGACTGGAAGAAAATGGGCCAATTTCGTCAACTTATCTACAATAACCCATATAGAGTCGTACTTTCGTTTATTGCGAGGTAAGCCTGTAATGAAGTCCATATTAATCATCTCCCATTCCAAGTCGGGATCTCTATCTCCTGTAATAATCCACCAGGCTTTTGATTTTCGATCTTGACTTGTTGACAATTCGGGCACTGAGCAACAAACTCCGCTATATCCTTTTTCATGCCATCCCACTAGTATAAGCATCTGAGGTCATGAAACATTTTCGTTGACCCTAGGTGAATAGAATAACGGGCAGAGTGTGCCTCTCCCATAACCTGCCGACGTAGCCCCGCAATATCGGGTACACACAATCTGCCTTCATATCGTAACAGTTCGTCAAGTGTAACCTTATATGGGGTCTTTTCCTTTTGAAGAGCTTCATCTCTATATTGTGCCAGAATAGGGTCCTCATATTGGTGTCTCTTCACCTCATATATGATTGAGGACTCAGCAACCTCTCGAATAGAAACTCCACTATCTTCTGAATTAGATAGACGGACTCCAAGGCTGGATAGCCGCTGAATCTTTCGAACCATCTCCCTCCTTTCTGGTTGTACATCTTTCAAGCTACACATGGACTTACGGCTAAGAGCATCTGCTACAACATTCGTTTTTCCTAGATGATATAAAATATCAACATCATAGTCCTTTAGCAACTCTAACCACCGCCTATGTAGTAAGTTCAGCTCCTTCTATTTAAAGATATATTGGAGACTCTTATGATCTGTATAGATGTCAACATGGACACCATATAAATAATGCCTCCATATCTACAAGGCATGAACTATGACTGGTAACTCCAGCTCGAGAGTAGGATAATTCTTTTCATGCTTCCTAAGCTGGCGGGAGGCATAGGCTATAACTTTGCCATGTTGCATCAATACACATCCTAGCCCAACACCCGAAGCATCGCAATAAATAACATAGCCCTCTGGTCCCTCCGGAAGATTTAGGACTGGAGCTGTAGTCAAGTTGTCTTTCAATAGCTGGAAGCTTCGCTCACAAGCATGAGTCCACTGGAACTTGGCTCCCTTTTGAGTTAGCCTTGTCAAAGGCGCTGAAATTGAGGCAAACTTTTCTACGAATCTCCTGTAATATCCTGCTAACCCCATAAAGTTGCGTACCTGAGTAGGTGTCGTAGGTCTAGGACAAGTCTTTACCACCTCAATCTTCTGCGTGTCTACCGAATACCATCAGCTCCAATAATATGCCCCAAGAATGCCACTGAATTCAACAAGAACTCGCACTTAGAAAACTTAGCATACAACTTCAGGTGATGAAGCACCCTAAGTACCGTCCTTAAATGGTCTGGGTGCTCCTCTTCTGAACGTGAATAGACCAGAATATCGTCTATAAATACAATAACAAACGTATCAAGGAATGGTTTAAATACTCGATTCATTAAATACATAAACACCGCTGGAGCATTAGTCAGCCCAAATGACAACACTCTAAACTCATAATCCTCGTATCGGGTCCGGAATGGCGTCTTTAGAATATCTGCCTCCCTTACCCGCAACTGATTATAACCTGACCGCAAGTCTATCTTTGAAAAACACTTAGCACCCTGCAACTGGTCAAATAGATCGTCTATCCTTGGGAGGGGATACCTGTTCTTTACTGTTACTTTGTTCAGCTGCCTATAATCAATGCACATGCGCAGCGACCCATCCTTCTTCCTCACAAACAGTACCGATGCTCCCCAAGGTGCAGTACTAGGCCTGATGAAGCCCTTATCTAGCAAATCCCTCAATTGCTCTTTCAATTCTTTCAACTCAGCAGGTGCCATTCTATAAGGAGGTATAGATATAGGCTGGGTATCTGGCAGTACATCTATAGTAAACTCTATCTCTCGTTCTAGAGGAAGGCCTGGAAGTTCCTCTGGGAATACATTGGGAAATTCATTAACTAACGGGACTGACTGAAGAGACGATGCCTCTGCCGTTAATGTATGCACCCGAACCATATGATAAATATAGCCTTTTCTAACCATCTTCCCGGCCTTAAGGCATGAAATGAACTTACCTTTCGGGGATACTGTACTCCCCTTCCACTCTATAATAGGTTCCCCTGGAAATTGAAATCGAACTATCTTTCCTCTGCAATCAACATTAGCATAAGAAGCAGCCAACCAATCCATGCCCATGTTAATATCAAACTCAATCATATTTAACTCTATTAGATCTGCTATGGTACGACGACTATAAATAACCACTGAACCATTCTTATATACTCGCGTAGCTATGACAGAATCTCCTACAGGTGTAGCTACCTCAAATGGTTCTATCAACTTAGAATCTATTCCTATCCTACTAGCAAAGATGGGAGATATAAATGATAAAGTGGAACCTGGTCTATCAATGCATACACACTTCGGGAGAATAGTGATAATATACCTGTGATCACATTAGGTGACGCCTCCTGATCCTGCCTACTAGTCAAAGCATATATACGGTTCGAGGGACCTCTAGAACTGGAAGCTCCACTATGTCCTCTACCATGGCCTGCTAGCGCCTGAATACCCTTCCACGTAGGGCGCATAGCCACAGAAGAAGATGAACCAGCAACAGACCCAGTAAGTTGTTCCATACCACCTGCACTACCTCTAAGGGGACACTTACTCATAGTATGACCCTGACGGCCGCAAGAAAAACAAGCACAAGTAGCCCAACGACATTCCCCAGGATGGGACCTACCACAGCGAGAACACCGAGGCAAAGGTGGCCTCTACTAGCTCAAACCCCTGCCCATATGGACCCTGACGCCCTAGTGCTCTGACCAGCTTCCGAATATCCCGTACAATCGAACCCCCTACCCATGGAACGTGGGGGTGCACTCTTTGCTGGCTGAGAAGAAAATCTAACATGCTGCTGAGACTGCCCGCCTCGAAACTCGTCAGGATAACCTGCTGATCAAGCCCTCTTATGCTGGCCTATATTAAATCTCTATCTGACTGACGTCCCTGGTGCCGATCATCTACCACCTGTGTATATGCCTGCACCCGAGCAATGTCCATACTTGGCTGAAGAGTCACAGCCATACAACGTCAATCAAATAACGATCTAATCCCCTCACATAATTCTGTAACCTGTCTGCCATATCAGCAACAATAGTAGGCGCATTCCTAGCAAATGAATCAAACTCAAGGCTATACTCTTGAACGCTCCTTCCATTCTTCCTAAAACAAAAGAATCTTTCGACTCTAGCTCACTTCATCTTTAGAGGCAGGAAGTGGCCCTGGAAAGCCTCCACAAATTCATCCCATACCGCTGGAGGAGCACCTTCACCCCTAGATAACTCCCAAGACTCATACCAATTAATAGCTACATCCCGCAAATGATACGTAGCCAACTCAACAGACTCGGTCTCCGAAGCCTTGATTATCCTCAATGTACGCTGCGTCTGACGTATAAACTCTTGCGGATCATCCTGGGGACTTGACCCAAAGAACTCTGGAGGATTACCACTTAAGAAGTCACGAGCCCTTAAGTAATCATATCTTCCGCATGATCAACTCCTAATCCATGCCTACGAGCCTAACCAACGACTAATCTAGTCGGCAACTGAACCGCATCTCTCATGGCCCTATCCTCCACCTCTGACTGAGGAGCTGGAGGTTCAGGTGCTGGGGCCTCAGGTGCTGGTGGTGTCCCCCGAACTAGAGTTGTTGCTGCTCTAAGCTCCTCTGGCAGTGGCTGTGTAGAATAGCTCTCCGGCTCGAGCAAAATACCAGGCATAGACTGGGCAAGGTCCCTAGTTACTCTCCGGGTCTGACTAGTACCTTCTGCTACCGATTTGCCCGTCAGAGCGGTTGTCACTTTCTTTGGTGGCATAGCTGAAAATACAGGGCTTCTTTAGAGAGGGATTATCCTGTTAATATAGCTCTATCGCACGATCTAGAATAAGAAGAAAGGATGACATCCTAAATGTCTTGTAGCTTCCTGTTTATAGATGTGGTGCACAACACACTGATAAACAAGACTCTACTAGACACGGTCTGTAGACATTTCCGAGGAAGAACCGCTCTGATACCACTCTTTGTCACGACCTAACCCGATGGGCCGTGACTAGTGCCCGTTTTGGACACTCACATACAAGCCTGCTAAGTATAACCAACTGAAACTACGACTATATAGAACTTAATCAAATCAAGACAACCCCAACGCCATATATATATAGTGGACCTGTCTCACAAGGAGTCATAAACATTCAACTGTAACAACATACGCGAGCAGACAAGGCCACCACTATCCAAAGCATAATAGCATACACAACTTAACAAGGCTGCCACTACACAATAGACAATGATGCACGCATCCGACAAGGCTGCCCCTGTACAAGCAGACATCCCAAAAAAAGCATGTCCAGACCATTATCCAAAACATATATATACACAACCCACATAATGTCTACAGACCTCTAAGAGTATAGTAGTGAAACTCGACGGGACAGGGTCCCGCCATACCCATAGACAAGCAAAAGACTACTTAAAAAGTTATGTACCGAAACGACTGGGCTCTGGAACAGTGGAGCTCTCCCAATCAGCAGAGTAGATATCCTAGGCGGGAGGATCACCGAACTGTGCGTCTATTGAGGGCATGAAATGCAGCCCCCCGAGGAAAGGGGGGTCAGTATGGACAATGTAGTGAGTATGTAAAGCATAAGGTAAAGATGACAGGATACCAACATGGTAAATTGAAACAAAATATCGCTACAGATGTACCCTTTTAAGTGAAAATCATGCATATCTTTAACATATAAGGTGCCCAGCTTCCCTAGTAAGAGGCTCGGCAAAATAATCATCACATTATCCCTGTCATCATTATCATCATAACCATCCTTATCACCAATCATATATATAATATACATACCCGGACCTCTAGTTAGGGACTCGGTGACATATGCAAGAAAGTCCGCACGAACATTACCCAGACCGGGACTTGGTGAAATGATAAATGACTCTATGCACGAGCAGAATATTATAAGTAACCATATTCAATTAAAATCATTTCTTATAACTCAATAGAACAATAAACGTGAACCAGCAAGGAGTATTACCAAAGATTAACGTTTTATCAAGATTATGAACCTTTAATACGATATGGAAAGATAAAATCTCAATGACTCTAAGAAGTACTACCATATATATGAGAAATCATTAAGCCTTATACATAGCCGATATATAGAGGAATAGTTGTGGAAGCAAGAATATACCTTTCCTTGACGCTCTAGAAGTAAGTATCAAACCTGTCCTTTATTCGCTCATTTTTAAAAGTCATGCCAACAAAGAAATAAGGGGTAGCATTACATACCGTATAGTCGAGCCGCACGTCCAATATTTATTGCTCAAGCTATTAATCTTTAACAAGCAACAATCGTTCCGCAATTAGATAAACGTCGCGCTTTACTACTTATTGTATGCTAGCTAATAATCTAACGAAAACCCGGCAACACTTCCCCTATTTTCCTTACTTTGTCCCAATGCGACAACAACTCAAATTATCCACAGCAATACCAATAACACATATAACCCAACGAATCATATTAAACAGCCCCTCCCCCAAAACAGTTCCGTCTCAGCAACCATAGTAACGAAGCAACGACACGCCGAGCGATAACTCATTTTATTATTCACAAAACATCTACCTTATCGTATTCATCCTTTGGATTATATACCCATAATCACATTTAACATATACATAACGCCAAAATAGAATTTCCTGCAGTTTGCTTTAATCAAAACAGCCCAAGCACCAACACGACACCACTAATAATCCGATAATGGTTTGTGTTCATACTTAGCACATTCAATAACTAAAATAACTTCCTAAGCTACTGGTCACGCCCCCTTCTTAACATTAATGGCTAATTAACGAAGGCATTCTAAGGAATTAACACACCAAGCAAAGAGATTACTAAACAAATTCTTTGCAGCTGCTGGCCGAGAGTTGCATGGTTGGTTTTCTCCATTTCCATGGATGCCTAAGCCAAGAGGTGAAGAAGATGATATGTTGCAAAGCATTTCACCATCTCATTTATAATATGAAGTGGAGGCAGCCCCCCTCTACACGTGTCCCACTAAGGCCAGCTCCCAATCTGATCACTTTTTAATTTGCCTTGAGTGGTGGGGCCCACTAGATTAATTTAATCTTAATCAGCCACTAATAAATCCCTCACTTAAAGTTAATGGCACTTACATTAGCCAAATCATACTTAACAACACATTTGGAATTAACATCCTTGCCTAATATTTCTTTAATCACTTTAAACTTAAAATAAGATCACATTCCCAGGACTTACATCTACTAGTTCATGACGCGCACTACGTATAAAAATACGAGGCATAATAGAAATGCCAGGGAAAACATCCCCAAGGACCAATCAAGGTTCCTTGAGAAAGAACCCAAGTTGGTGCCAAAACTGTCCAAGACAACCCAACCAACAGTTGGCAATCGACACCCAGTGGGTTAGTCGACGCCCGTTGGTGGTTCCTCGTTGATGAAAACTTGTAATTTGGGAGAGTAATCCAAGGACAGATCTCTGTCCCAGACCACATACCAACAAGACAGTCCGTTGGTCAATGGACGGACCGTCGATAGTGTTGTCCTGCGCGCAGCTTTACTGTTAAGTTGAGGGGTGAAGTTGTCAATTCACCCCAAGCCCCAACAAGTATTTGAAAGGTTGTTTTGAGTTTTTATGGGTATTTTACGAGTATATAATTCATTAAACTCTCATTTAACTCCTAACACCTAAATCAAAACACATTCCCTCCCAAAGTTTGTTTAAAAACCTCCATGAGAGTTCAAGGTGAAGATTGTTCTTCAATGGAGCTTGTTCTTCAATTATCAGTGGGTTCTTCTTATAAGGTATGGGAGTTATTCATCTAACGCTTTCTATCACTTTAGATCCAATTTCAAAGATGATTTTCAAAGTTTTCCAAAAGATGAAAAGTCAAATTTCTAGTCGAAGTCTGGGTTCTTGCATGAAAGGTTTTCAAACATTAAGATATGATGTAATTGAATTAAATTCTCCATAAACCCTTGACCTTCACAAAGCTCTCAATTTGACTAGATGAATTCATGTGTAGATTGTTATGGGCTTTTTATCAGTGTAAAGATTATGATAAAATTGTTTATAGGTTGTTCCAATTTGATCAATTAAATATTGTATATTATTATATATATTGAATATTAAGCTTATTAAATTGATATTTACTTAAGGTTTATGAATTCTAATGTAGTTTTACATAGGCTTTTGATTGATGTAATGATTATAGTAAATTGATATCTAGGTTGCATTAGATTGATGAATATGTGGTAAATTGACCTAGATTCATTAATATTGTTATAATTATGTTGAATTATTGGTTATGTCCATGGGTAAGGTCCTTGTAATATCGACTTTGGTGATTTGGCATTCGTTTGAGATATTGAGAAGTGAGTGGTGGTAAGCTTCCCTATTTCCTTTATTTTATGATTATTAGACTTAAATTATGTTGTGACTGGTATGGTCCACTTATGGTGGCGGTATTATGTGCTTAACTTTCAATTGATGTGGCCTTGTCGACATTACATTATGCAATACGATGATCAGGGCTTTGTCGGCGCTACTTGAAGAACTATGATATTTTGTATAGTTGTTTTATGTGAAGTATGAGTAAATATATCTATATGTGAAGCAATGTGAAAGGAAGTTTTCTTGTATGTAAGTTAGGAATCATGTAGACTATGGCTATGTGCTTCTATGTGTAGTCTTAGGGTTGATACATGGTTATGACTCAAGAGATCGAGCAAGTCAAGGTAGAACATCAAAAACTACGAGGTATGACTCAAGAGATCGACATTCCTACTTGTAAATGGGAAGTGATCAATATGGATTTCATTACAGGGTTATCGTGTTCTCGCAGACAGCATGACTCCATTTGGGTGATAGTTGATAGGATGACTATGTCTTCTCATTTTTTTAGCGGTCAAGATTACATCATTGAAATTGTGAGGTTGCATGGGGTTTCTTGTCTATTATCTCATATAGAGGTTCTCAGTTTACCTCTCATTTCTGGAAGTCATTTAAGAAAGGTCTTGGTACTCAAGTTAACCTTAGTACAACATTTCATCCTCAGACGGATGGGCAGGCAGAGCGTACCATTCACACCTTAGAGGATATTTTGAGAGATTGTGTGACCGATTTCTAGGGTAGTTGGGATGATCACCTTCCTCTTATTGAGTTTGCCTACAATAATAACTACCATTCTAGCATTCAGATGGTCCCTTATGAGGCTTTATATGGGCGTAGATGTAGATCTCCTGTTGGTTGGTTTGAAGTAGGTGAAGCAGCTTTGATAGGGCCAGATTCAGTCCTTTATGCTATGGAGAAAGTACAACTCATTAGAGATAGACTTAAGACAACCCAAAGTCTTCAGAAATCTTATGCGGGTGTAAGGAGAAGGGAACTAGAGTTCCAAGTTGATGATTGGGTTTTCTTGAAAGTCTTACCTATGAAAGGGGTGATGAGATTCGGAAAAAAAGGAATGCTCAGTCCTAGATATGTAGGCCCTTACAAGATCTTCAAAAGGGTTGGCAAGGTGGCATATGAGCTAGAGTTGCTAGCAGAATTAGCAACACTCCATCCGGTCTTCCACATCTCACTCTTGAAGAAGTGTGTGGTTGATCCAGCCTCTGTAGTTCCATTAGAGAGTGTGGGGTGAAAGATAGTCTTTCTTATGAGTATGTACCAGTTGAGATTCTTGTCCGTCAGGTTAGAAGGTTGAGAAATAGAGAAGTCCCTTCAGTCAAGGTTTTGTGGAGGAGTCAGTCCGTAGAGGTAGCTACTTGGGAAGGAGAAGCATCCATGAAAGCCAAGTATCCACACCTCTTTCCTTCCAATTGCACTCCATCTTGAGGTAATAGTTCCTCTTTAGTTTTCTAGTCATTCATGCGTGAATTCAGTCTTAGAATCATGTTCCCTCAATTTGTTTTTGCATTTTCAGCGTATTTGCATATTATCATAACCAAATTCAGTTAGAAACCTAGTTCTCAGTGTTTAGTAGTGGGGTTTGCAGCTCTCTCCCTCTATTTTAGCTAGATTTGTCTTCACTGGAGGACGAATGTTCCCAAGGGGAGATAATGTAACACCTCGTATGTAAAACAAATAGAAAAAATCATTTTTTAGAAAATTGGTCATTGCATCCAGTTAGCTCAGTATTCAGTTTATCATGTCAGATTATTATACTTGCTTTTATGCTTGTTCAATTATGTTTTATTCATCTATACTCTATCCTACATGCTCGGTACCTTTCAAGTACTGACGCATATGTGCGCTACATTGAGTATATTATCAAAAAGACTATTTTATGAGATCAAATTACTCATTTTCTTTCTTCTCTTAGTCTCCCCATAAGAGGACGTAAACCTACCAACACAAAAAATCTTCAATCTTTCAGTTTCCTCTTCTTTTCGTTCACAGAGGTTCCATGCGAGCAACAATTCAATGCATCCTTCAATTTTTCATCCTGTTTTATTTCAACATCTTGCAACTAATCTTCACAATAAACCTGATTTGCTAATGCTATTAAAACTCAATAAGTTGGTATGTGAAAACAATTTCATTAAAGTTGAAAGAAGATATGTTCATAGTGGAAGATGATCACTTTCTGATAATTTTGTTTGAACATATATCTTACTTTGAATTCGTGCAAGTTAACAACAGCAACAACAAACTCACTGTAGATTGTATACATATCCTACCTCTACCTCGTACAAATAGAGAGGTTATTTGTGGGATATTGTTATATGCAAATAGGAACTCAACAACAATAACAATATACCAAACTTAAGAATTTTTAGATAGTAGAATATTGTGTATTGCCAAAAGGGAGTGATAGTTTTTTTATATTTAGTAAGTAATAATATGTATTTTGGAATAAGTAATTGTAGAAGATGAATTAACCATGGGAATCATTATTCTTTACATTGTTCACTTTAGGCATTAGAGTTGGCTCATTAGGACCATTGGAAAATGTAGGGTTAACCAGCCATAGGAAGGGTATGTGGCTTTGGATATAGTCTGAAAACAATGGAGTACCCCTCTTTGTATAAAATAAAATGTATGTTTGCTCTGCCAAAACAAGATATTCTTGAACATAATCAACCTATGACAACCAACCAAAATATCAAGTTAGTTATCAAGACCACACAAACTTTCTAACAAAATAGGGAAATTCTACTATTTTCCGTACCTTCTCGTCATCAAATTTGTACCATTCATTTGGAGCACAATGAATAAAGTTGTAATAGTGTATAGAAGAGACTGAAGGTCAAGAATGCACTATAACTGCGTAGAGATCGTATTTAATTTAAACCTGTTGAGAAAAGGAAAATTTTAAAGCAACATCAATTTAACAAAAGATAAAATATTTGTAAAAGTCTAATGAAGATACTCACATTCCACCTTTTGAATAACTAAACCATTATATTTGAATCACTTTAAATGTAGGTCAACAACATTAGGGGAATGATCAATAAGGAGTTGCTTCTCAAATGGGCCTAGTGTCTTGCACCATTCAGAACAGAACTTAATTTTCTCGATTTTAGTGAAAGATTCCTTTGCTTCTGATACACCAAGAACGTCCTCAATCTCCAAGATTAAGTCAACTTGAAGCTCGCGTTTGACAGATAAATAACCACCATTTTGACAATGGAGGTGAAAATTAAAAAAATAAAGACTAACATGTAAATAAATTATTTACAAGTGACATCTGAAGAGGATTGAGTATACACAAACCTTATCCATATATTAGAAGGTACAGAAAATGTTACTGATAGACCCCTGGCTCAAGTAAAACCCTTAAAAAATATTTCAAAAAACTAAAACAACCGGAGAAAAAAAACTAAGATAAAATAGAGAGAACAAATTTGCGAATGCTTACCTTGCTCACAAGGTGACCACCAAAGGCCTCCCTCACAATGTTGTCTTTTGGCTCAAAGTAGTTACAATAAATTTCAAGTTATGGAGAAAACACTGTAGGAATTCATGTGCATCTTCTTGTTTGTTCACATTGATGTATGATGAAAAATCTGATATTTTCACAATGTCAACAAACACAAAGATATTTAAGGTAAATAGTGATGGTTAAATTTTCTCTATAAAGCAAATTAAGTAAAATTTAGAAGGAAAAAAATAAATGTCTAGGTTTCGATTTACTTCTCAATTGGTTAACAAGTTTCTCGGCCAAACAAAAAATCTCCCATAAAATATAGAAATGTCAATAAGCTCTCTGATGATACACACCACACAAAATCCATTATCATAAGCTGCAACAAGAAATGATGCTAAGCTAAGGTACGAGAAAATAAAATGCTAATAAATAAATGGAAAAATCTTCAGTTGATCCTTACTTAGACATGGAGATACATGATCGATCGATTTGAGGAGCTAAAGGAACACAACGGTGTGCATAAAAGATTGCACAACCATATTTAAAAAGCATGTGTTGCCTAAGTTACGCATGCCAATACCTAAAAATAAAGAGTTAAAATGTAGAATACACACAAGAAAATATAGTAGAACTGGGAGGTTTATATATAATATATATATATTATATATATATATATATATATATATATATATATATATTATATATATGCCCTAGAAACAACGAGTTAAAATGTAGAATACACACAAGAAAATATAGTAGAGTTGTGTGTGTGTGTGTGTGAATTTTTTACAGTAACAACAACAAAAAACAAAATCTAATCCACAAGGTAGTCTGTACGGCTAACCTTATCGAAGTAGGGAGCTCATTTAGTAATGTATAGCATTGCAAAGTATACCTAATACTAGTTAGCCCCATGCTGTAGAGTGGATATTTTTAAAATTGAAATTTTTATCATTAGAAGAACATTTTTTCAATTAACGAGCTAAAAGAGTGACTAGACCTACCGTATTTATTTTACTACTAGTTGATTGATTAGGATAACATAAAAATAGGTTATTGTAAAACATATTACTTGAATGAGGTTAAAAATGATTATCCCAGACTATATTACTACAAGATTAAGATGTCATTAAAATAAGCTACAATCATAAATTATATCAATTAAAAGAACTTTAAAGTGGTTAGCGCATGTTATTTTACAGTAAATTGTGTCGTTTGAGAAAATCTTAAAAGTGGTTATCTTCTGCTATTTTTCTATGTAATTTATTGCTCAATATGTCATAAAAGAGGCTAAAAGTATAAGTTGTATGACTTCGAAAAGCTTCAATGTGGCAAGCCACTTCATTTCACTACACAATTGATGGTGTAATAATTTAATGTCATAATAATAGGCTAAAACTGTAAAATTCTATAATATAAAAGAATTTAAAATTTTGAATCATACCGTTATTTTAAAAAGCTTATACTCAATAAGCTTAGTTTGTTCCGTAACTATCTTTTTAAATTCTACAGCTCACTTGAACAAATGGCCCCAATTAAAGAACTAGGCTCATCTTTTAAAGGAGGCTATTTATTTCCGTCAGAATATGAGAACACACTTCTATCTGAAGAAGCAACATAGACAATTGAATTTGAACCAACACCAGCGATAATTGTTTGAGAGTAGTCAATTTGACCAGGTGATGCCTTAAACAAACCCAAATCCTTTTCATTTTTTTCCTCTTCTTCAATTTTACTTTTCACCGATAAAAAAGTGATGCTTTTTTTCCTCAATATCATTGATTTTGATTGTTGGATGATTAGGTGAAGTTAGATTCTCTGAAATATTTTTTCCCATCAATATTTCACCAAAACAACAAAAACAGAGGAAAATGAAACGACTGATTTTGGGAAGATTTTCTTAAATGGGATATGCTTCGAAATGATGGGAGAAACAACAGTTACAAAAAATGGGGGCGGGGTGAGGTTTCTTTGGAGATGAAATCAAGAAAAATAATTAATATTGTATTGTTTTTAATGGTTACAATTTTAATTTTGAAGGAATTTGGAGATTTTGAACGGATATATTTTTTTAGACTGATTTTAGAGGGTTTTGACAGGTACGAGGGTTTTAAAATGGGAGGGTGATATATATAGGGTTGGGGTTGGGGTTGGGGTGGGAGGACTTGAAAAGTGAATTTGAAAACCAGAGAAGTGATGAAATCTAGCGTATTGTCTTACTTGGTAGGTTAGTTGTATTCAATGATATAGCAAGCACAGAAATATTAATAATTATTTCATAAAGTCATATTTTTTTCTTTTTTGAAATTAGAAGGTCACTCAACTTTATTTTTACCTTTTCAAAGGTCACCGTATTAAATATTTGAACGAGCAAATTTATTCCATACAATTTTTTGTTTTCAATCTACACCACCGTAATCAATTACTCAACTTATCCCTAACTCATAACTTAAATAAAACTTATTTTCTCAAAATATTATGAGGAAAATTGTAATTTTTGCTCTCGACAAATGCTCTTACATACTTATTTTTGTTTAATGTAAGTTTTAGTGCCAATGTTTGCAGTAAATATTTAAATATTTGGATAAATTTTAGCATGTGTAATGCTTCTTAAATACTTATGTTTTATGCAATGTAGAATGTTAATTTCATATAACATCGAAATTTTGTTCTTAAAAAATAAATACTACTCTTATAAAATTTACAAGTTATTACAAATCTTTATTTATTCGGGATATGGTTAGGGTAGAATCATAGTTTATTGAAATATGGATTGAAAAAAAAAAGAATGTTTGTGTAAACAAAATAAAATTACATGTCATATTTTATTGATAAAATATTTATGTAGTGAATTTAAAAGATATATAAACAAACATGAGTAACCGTAAATTTTTACAAAAACTATGACTTTGTTTGATAATTATCAATAGTTGAGTGACCTTTTGAGTCTGTATCTCCTAAATTCCTCCTCCTCCTCTCCTCAACACACACTATATGCATGTTTTACCTTTATCATGTGATCTATGATTTTATTGAATTTACGACAAAAGCTTTTCTAGATGTTTGATTATTAAAGATTAAAAAGAAATTAAAAAGTAGGTTCTATTAATTTTTTAAAATCTACACATGAATAGGGTGTTTAGACAGTACCTTTATATGTTCGTGATTTTGTTAATTGATGATAATTTGATTTACTCGAGGAGCGGGGATGATCACATTAATCATTTGATGATTATGTTGTAAATCCATAAGGCAAAGACAACTTTTTGCTAAGTTTAGAAAATGTAAGTATTGGCTAAGGTCCCTGGCTTTTCTAGGATACATTATTTCAAGTAAGAGTATTGAGATAGATCCTATTAAGACGATGCAGTCAAGAGTTTTCCTAGACCTCTATCACCGACACACATTAGAAGCTTCTTGGATTTGACCAGTTACTATAGAAGGATTGTTGAGGAGTTTTCCTCCGTTGCTTCTCCTTTGACGACTTTGTCTCTAAAGAAGGCAAAGTTCATATGGTCCAAAACTTGGAGAAAAGTTTCCATGATTTGAAAGATGTACTTACTTCCACTCCGTTGTTGACCTTACCGGAAGGGACGAATGGTTTTGTTATTTATTTTGATGCTTCTCGAGTTAGGTTGGTATGTATTCTCGCTTATGAAAAATGGTAAGGTGATAGCATATGATTCAAGGCAACTAAAGTTCATGAAAATTACTATCCTTCCACGATCTTGTATTAGAGGTGGTTGTATTTGCCTTAATTATTTGGAGGCATTATTTGTATGGTGTCCATGTTTATATTTTCACCGACCATAAGAGTTTGGGATGTGTTTACCCAAGAAGATCTAAATCTTTGCAAAATAATGTGGCTTGAGTTATTGAAAGATTATGATAAGAGTGTTCTCTATCAGCCAAGTTAAGCAAATATGGTGGTGGATTCCCTTAGTCGGTTATCCATGGATAGTTTTGCACATGTTGTTGAGAGAAATCAGTTGGATCGAGATGTTCATAGGTGTCGCGATGCAGGAGTACACCTAAGATGTAACATGTCGTACTTGACTCCGAAAGCGGTCTCATACAAGCCCTTGGCATATCATGATAGATAGTAGAGAAGTATAAAAAATTTAAAACTTTTTCCATACAATCAAAATCTCTATAAAAGTAAGTGGATGTCTTTCTATACACTGTCTCAAACCATCTAAACTCAACTTGAATTAGAAGCCTTAAGACACAACCCATACAATAGTCTCTAACTCATGAAATAAAAGAAATAAATGAAAAAGTGATTTTGTCCTCGAAACTATGAGGACTCACCAAATCTTTAACTCCTTGCTCCTTAGAAACCTATCTCCAAGAATCAAAAGCTTGAGTTGTGTAATCACGGAAACACTAGGATATTCTCGAATGTTTGAGTTGTGTAAGTCACTTTCCTTAAGGATATTTCACCCTCAAGGTGTATCCCCCAGGATTCATCAAGCTCTTCTAGTATAAACTAGGAGTAGGAACAACAAAAATAAAAAAAAAACCAGCAAAAGAAGGATGAGAAGATGAAGAAATCTTTGATTCACTTATATTTTTTCCAGCCACTATATGACCTATATATATATATATATATATATATATATATATATATATATATATGGAAGCCTAGAGAGGAGCTGCAACGAATGCAACAAAGTATCTAAAATAAAAAAAAAACCAGCAAAAGAAGGAAGAGAAGACGAAGAAATCTTTGATTCACTTATATTTTTTCCAGCCACTATATGACCTATATATATATATATATATATATATATATATATATATATATATATATATATATATATATATATATATATATATATATGGAAGCCTAGAGAGGAGCTGCAACGAATGCAAGGTAATAACAAAGGAATTGATGGCCAATTGAAGTGGATATTAATTGCAGAAGAAATGGTAGTAACAGGTCAATTATACGTTATGCAATAGTAAGGCAAAATTAATGCATATCCATTTTGAGATAATTTATTATTATTGTTTTGACAACAATCCGCCACGAATCTCAAAATAAATACTAGATTTTTGCTGGGTTTTCTCAATGAGAATAATCCGTCGAATTTGATGTCTCTTGGACTATACAGCAGTTCTAGATAAAATAAGATTAAACATACAAAACAGTTTGTGAAGTTGAGAACTTCTATGAGCCAATTGTTTTTTTGTAAATATAGTCTTTTATCAATCACATAATTCCTCCACATACTTTGTTGTTCATCTCGGTTTTGCGCCAATTGTCCATGCGCGTGCATGGTATTCATGAATGCTCTAGAAATTTGTCACAATTTCATAGGAGCGGCCCCACTCCACACTCACATAGGTCCATTCATCAAGTGTACTCTACAGATCAATACACCACATATAAAGGATATGAATTGGATTAACATTTTAATCAACCTCACTTTCTTTTGCAGTACTCTTTCACTATGACCACACACCATAGAAAGGGACATACTTTATAGTGCTCCTTTTAATCAACTAAGGACTTGTCATTACCCATATGAACCTAGTTCATGGGATCTATAATCACATAAGTTGGATTACCATCATTGTCGATTTTCTCAGTTACAAAAGTCTCATTCCTCTCAATGTTTGAGATATCACTCTCTTTTGCAAAGGTTTTGTCAGAGGATCGGCCAAATTCATTTCTGACTTCACATAGTCTATGGAAATTATTCCATCTCTTAGCATATGAATTATCACGTTATATCTCAAATTTATATGTCTATTTTTCCCATTGAAAGATTTATTTTTTGCTACATCTATTGTTGTTTCGCAATCACAATGTATTGATAAAGAAGGTATTGATTTTATTTCAATAGGAATACATACTAAGAAGTTTCTCAACCATTCTGCCTTATTAACATCCAACTCTGCAACAAATTAAGATTCCATAGTTGATCTAGCAATTATGGTCTGGTTGACTGATTTCAATGTTACAGCACCCCTACCAAGGGTAAACACATAACCACTAGTGGACTTTGTCTCATATGAATCAGAGATCCATATAAAGTAAATAAAACAAGAAAAGAGTAAATTTTAGTCATACGAGCACAAGTAACAAAATGTCACGATCCAAAAAATGGATGTGATGGCACTCGTCTTATCCCACCAAGACAAGTCAGTCTAAAACTCAACCGTTACAATAAAATTCGAAAATTCTATATTTAACTCAAAAATATCTCCAAATATGATTGTCACGTGTACAAGTCTCTAAAGTATTATAATTGAATTAAAAGAAAAACTCAAGTTTCATATGACATTGTTTCTAGAGTAGAACAAAATCATAAACAGGAGTAAGAAGGTTTGTTGAGATGACAAACAGCTACCTCACAAATCTCCAAGAAGCCTCGAAAAAGAAGAGAATACATCACAAAGGTCCGGGCTTGTCACCTACAAAAAAATTTGTAGAAGCAAGGGGTGAGTACCAAACAACACGGTACTCAGCAAGTAAACCTCTAAACACAAGCTAAGGGGATAAAATACGGGTACTCCAACCACCCCAGTCGAACCTCCACAACTACAACCCGCATAAAATTCAATTAAACCTAATAGCTCATAGTTTACATAGAACATAACTCAACAACAACACTTGGACAAATTACATAACTAAACAACAACACTTATACAAATTGCATATCCTCAACAACAACACTTTGACAAATTACATATCCTCAACAACAACACTTAGACATATTACATAACTCAACAACAACACTTAGACAAATTGCATATCCTCAACAACAACACTTTGATAAATTACATATCCTCAACAACAACACTTTGACAAATGACATATCCTCAACAATAAACTCAGTATTCATCAATCACAAGTTCCATAGAAAGGCATTCACATGATCAGCAAAACACAATATCAAGTTCACTAATGATAAGTATGTCCTATGCAATGGAATGCAATGTCAAGTATAGTGATGCATGTCTGACCTATTGATACACACCCATTGTCTCCAGTCCGGGACCCATGAGGGACATATATATCCATGCATCTGTCGCGGTGCATGACACGATCCTCGATAATAGTAAACATCGCGGTGCGTGATTCGTTCCTCGAAATATAGTATCCATTGCGGCGCGCAATACGTCCCTCAAAATGGTACATCCTCTTTAAGTTCTCATTCTTTCTCAATGCACATAACACTTGTCACAACCATGTCTTAAAATAATGCAAATGACATGTTCACATCAATAAAGAGGATATGACCATTTTCATAACATTTCATAATTCACAACAACATCAATAATGAATCAACAAGCCTTTCAAATCATTCACCATTATCAACACATCCCAACACAAGCAATTATTCACATTGCCTTTGTATTAATTATCCTTTGTTTTCATCATTAGAATTAATCAATGTGGACAAGTCAAATCCATCACCAAGTTCCATTACTCCCAAACATATACCACAAGGAAATACACGCATTCCATACAATTAGCAAAGGTTTAGAAATCTACTTGCCTCAATCAATCAAGAATTCACTCCAGGACTTGAATCTTCCCCTTTTGTTGAACTTCCAACTCAAACCAATGTATTCACATTTATAATCTTAATAAGGTTTTCGAACTAACAATACCCATATTACAATATGTCAAGCTGACCCAAAAACTCACCCTAATATATAATGAAGTTCCTAATTTTAATGCCGATTAACATGTAAATTCTCATATTTTTTATATTTCAAATCTAGAGTTAAGTCTTAATTTCTCCTAGCAATTAAGTCCTAATAGTTTAATACGTCTACCAAAATATTATAGCTTAAAATAATAATTCACACCACATAGAAAATCCCAGCATAGTTTCAAGTTCAAAAATATATAGATTGATATTAGCTACGGATAAGAATTGAAAATGGCAGTAGCTAACCTAGTAGGCAGTATCGAACCGATTTATTAATTAATAATTAGTAAATATCTATCTAAAACACATTAATTGTAGGAATTCTGCATATCACCATTTTACGCTTATATATTTAATAATTAAATAAACATCATGGTCATATATAACCTATTATCTCTTATCCCCTATCTTTACATATTCAAACACTTACAATACTACAGTATTTTACGCTAAGAATATTCCTCATATTAGAGCTTTTGTTAGGTTCTTACCTGAAGCATTAATGCTAAAAGTATTTTGACGCCGCCACATGAGGTAAGTTTCTCCCTCTCTTTTTATTTTATTTTCTAAATAAATTAGGTACTAAAAGTGATAATCCCTAATAACTTGTATTAATATGGGTCAAATAGTGTAGGTTATTAAATAAGTGATAATCCCTAATAACTTATACTAATATGGGTCAAATAGTGTAGATTATTAAATAAATTATCACTTTAGCCTATTAACTATCGATTAAGTCAATTATCTATAATTACCCATTAATTAATTAATCCTAGTTAAACGAATATCAAAAATTTCAAAAAATGATCTTTCGGTTCATTACCCAAAATAATCAACATTTTTTTGAGTAAATCCTTTAGCAAAAAGTCTAGCTTTGACTTATCAATAGAATCATTAGGAAAACATTTTCTTCTAAAAATCCATTTACAACCAATGGGTTAAGTTCCCGGGAGTAAATCAACTAATTTTCAAGTATTATTTTGTAAAATAGAATTTATTTATCAATTAATAGCTTCTTTCCGATGAAGTGCATAAGGAGAAGAAATTGCTTCAGAAAAGGTTAAAGGATCATTATCAACAATATAAGTAAAAAAATCATTACCAAAAGATTTTTTATCCTTGACCTTTTACTTCTCCTCAATCCCTCACTTTCAAAACAAAATCTTGAATTTTTGGAACACTAAAATTATTTTTCCTTCAGAAGAGTAGATTCATGATATATATCATCACGTTTAAAGGAAAGATATGTTCGAAGAATTCGGCATTTTTTTACCTATAGTATTGTGTTCAATCAGATCAGGATTGATAACAAGAAATATATAAGCAAAATTATTATTAGCATTACCAATGAACATACAATTCAAAGTCTTGGACCCAAATTTTCTTTTCTTAGGGTCAGACATCATAACTTTGTCAAGGAACCCCCACACTTTCAACTATTTCAAATTAGCAGGATAGCCCTTCTATAACTCATTAGGGGGTTTTCCATTTTTCTTGTAAGGAATTCTATTTTGTAAATTACAAGCAGATAGAATAGCTAGCCCCCAAAGATTATAAGATGCACAAGAACTAACAAGCATACAATTCATCATTTCTCTTAAGGTCCGATTTTTCCTTTCGGCTACTCCATTTGATTGGGGTGCGTATGGAAAAGTAACTTCATGAATAATTCCTTGTTTTTCACAAAAATAATTTAGCAAAATATATTCACCACCTCTATCAGATCTTACTCGTTTAATCTTCCTATTCAATTCATTTTCTACTTCTTATTTAAATAATAAAAATGTTTCGAAAGCCTCATCTTTATTTCTTAACAAATATACTCTTGTATATCTAGAAAAATCATCGATAAATGTGACATAATATTTTTTACTGATTGGTTTCTCTAAAAGTAGAAGCATGAGACATTTTAAATTATTTAGCCTCAGCATAAATTTCACACTTATCAATACTTGAAAAATAAACATTATCAATACGTCCGTCAGAATGCATTTTCTTAATATAAGATAAACTAACATGTCCAAGTCTATCATGCCATAAATCAAAAGAATCAATCAAAAGAACTACTAGCATTTTCATTTGTAACATTTAGTACAAATAAACCACGGTTACAATAACCTTTACCCACAAAAACATTGTTTTTTGTTAAAACAATTTATTAGTCTCAAATACAATGTTTACTCCTGTCTTTCCTAATAAACTCACAGAAATCAAATTGGCTTGACTATTAGGAACATGCAATACTTTAGTTAAGACTAAAGATTTTCCAGATAAGAGTTTAAGAGGAACTTTACCTTTTTCAAGAACTTGAGTGGTTCTTAAATCACCAAGATATACAAGTTCTTCTCCTTTATTGATTTGAGTGTAAAACACAAAATTAATTTTATTAGCACAAATATGACAAGTAACATCATAATCTATCACCCAGTCACTTATCCTAGGCCACACTACTTACTGGAGAAACGACTCCAACAAAAATATCCTCAATTTTTTTTTCAAATTAATTTTCGCTTTATCAAATTGTCATTTTTTTCCAATTCTTTTCAGAATGTCTTTATAAATACCTTTGGACTTGTAACCAAGTTTCTCTTCATAAAAAAGAGTAGAGATAATTGTAGAATTACACACCTTATCAATATAGTTCCAAAGGTTGAGTATTTTGGCAAAAACAATTATAGTTGAAACAATAATAAAAATAGAATCGCCAATTACCGAATAACCAGAGTATTCGACACAATTACTGTATCTCCATCCAACCACGTAACCACTATTGTATGTTGTACTCTTTCTGTGATTCATGACAACAATGTAAATATCTATAAGATTGTTGTAAATCTTGTTGTATAATTACGAAAACACTAAGATATTCTCGAAAGCTTGAGGGGTGTAAGTCTATGTCCTAAAGGATATTTCACCCGCAAGGTGTATCCCCAGAATTCAACAAGCTCTTCTAGTATAAACTAGGAACAGGAACAACAAAGTATCTAAAATAACAAAGCCCAGTAAAAGAAGGAAGAGGAGATAAAGAAATCTTTTATTCACTTATATTTTTTCCAGCCACTATAAAACCAATATATATATATATATATATATATATATATATATATATATATATATATATATATATATATATATATATATATATATATTTGTGTGTGTGTGTGTGTAAAATGGAGAGGATCTGCAACGGATACAAGGTAATAACAAAGGAATTGATGGCCAATTGAAGTGGATATTAATGCAGAAGAAATGGCAGTAACAGTCAATTATACATTATGCAATAGTAAGGCAACATTAATGCATATCCATTTTCAGATAAATTATTATTGTTGTTGTTTTGACAACAATTAGAGTTAAGGCAATGTATGCATTAGTATAAAATGTACTAAATATGTTAACGAGAATAATTATAAGAGCATAAGACAATGATTAGTCAATATAAGACATAATCTATAATCATATGAAATAGTTCATGAAACCTCACCTATAAACATAAGAGACAATATCATAATCATAAGTAAAGTCTCTAATATATGCATCAAAAAAGAATTATTGAACTCTTGGTCATTTATACCATAATAGGATGATGCTCATGTAACCTAAAATCGTGAGGGTACTTAAACATAGTCTATATACATGGTAAAGTCTTAGGTTTTCTATAATAAGGGCACTATAACCTCAAAGAACACGTGCAATCAATTAAAGGGATCCCATACTACCATTCTCACCAAGCATAACCTTGTAGTCATCATAGTCATACTTATCCTCCTTTCGTCTCGTTATTCGCTTACATCATATAGACAAGGTAACTATCACCTTTAGTCTATCATATCATGGAATGCAATTATGGCAACAATCCATCAAACATACATCATAAGTGTAGGCCACATAACATATTTATTACAAAAATCATAAAACCTAAAAAGAAAATATCATAGATACCTTCCAAGAATATTTGTTCAATTCATGAAAAAGATCCCATACTCTCATCCATACTAATTAAAGCTCCTTAAGTAACCATAGTTCATATCTCAAATTCTTATTCATATGACTACCATATTGGGGACATAATCCTTAACCGACGTAGATAATGTGAAATAACATGGAATCCATTGTCTACCCATAGTCAAAAAGGGTTATTGTCTATCTGAAGATACAACTATACTCTTAGAATATATAGATTTAATATCTAAGTAGCCTATGCGGGCATATAGTTATTTTATAAGAAGAATGCTACTAGAAACCTTGAATCAAGTACGGTAGAAGGTTTCTATCTCGCGAGCCACCTACTTTGGGAACCCGGTTGCAACTAGTGCAAAAGGAACCCACTTGGAAAGCCAGACTCAACTAGTGTAAAAGATTTCAAGGGAAAGTCAGACTTCAGTTCATATTTGTGAAAGAACGTCTTGACACTCAATCCAACATAACTAATACTAAAGCTCCTAGATTCATTAGGTTAGACTAGTCTTCAAACCTTACAATCACTATAGGATCAAAGCTCTTATATAATTATCACATCTAGAATGACTACATTATACATTGATATATTCATAATCATATCATACAATATATCTAGAATGACTACATTAGACACTGATGTATTCATAGTTCAAAACAAAATCTCATACTTCACCTCCTTGAGGTTCAAAGTCTACTTTCCATCTTCACACCTAGGGTTCATACACCAAGCATGGATATCATCCTAACTCTTGTAATTCTATCACTTTATGCATTAAACCACTTAAAAGGTAGATTAGGGATTAAATACCTTTCTTCGCAATTCCATTCATTAACCTTCTATTCTCATATAGATTTGGGACTAAATAACTTTCTTCGTAGTTATATTCATTAGCCTTCAATTCTCATATAGATTTTTACTCTTACAGCTTTATTGTTCATAGTTCATAATATTAGCTTTAATCTCAAGCCCTAGTGATTATCATTCATGACCACAAACCTTACTCTAAAATCTTTACTTTTTTAAAAAAATTATCATACATATCTACATTACAAGATAACCTATTCTGCTTGGCAGTTACAATTTATTGATACAGAAGGTGTTGGTTTTATTCCAATAGGAATACACGCTAAGAAATTTCTCAATCATTCTGCCTCATTAACATCCAACTCTAATGCAACAAATTCAGATTCCATAGTTGAACTAGCAATTATGGTTTGCTTTGCTGATTTCCATGTTACAGCACCCCCATCAAGGGTAAACACATAAATACTAGTGGACTTTGTCTCATATTAATTAGATATCCAATCAGCATCATTGTATCCTTCCAATACAGAGGGACATCCACTATATTTAATAATTAATACAATAATTCATGGTAGCTCTCAAATATTTTAATAGTCTTACCATTGCATTCTTATGACCATTATTAGGATTATGAGTATATCTACCAATATACACACAACATAAGCTATTTCAGGTCTATTAAAATTCATCAAATGCATTAGACTACCAATTGTTTAAGCATATTTATTTTAAGAAATAGCTTCTCCAACATTCTTTTTCAATTGATTATTAGCATCAAAAGGAGTTCTCATAGGTACCACGTCAAAGTTTTCAAACTTTTTAAGAACTTTGTCCACACAGTGTCCTTGAGATAAAATTAATACATTGTGTTCTCTAATTATTTTCATACCCAAAATATCACTTGCTTCACCCATGCCTTTCATGTCAAAATTAGAAGACAAAAAACTTTTGGTCTTAATTATGACATCTAGACTAGAACTAAAAATAAGCATGGCATCCACATAACACAATGACCATCAACAAACTTTGTATAAACACATTTATCTACTTCAACAGATGTAAAATCATTACTTAATAAAACTTGATCCAATTTCTCATTCTGTTGCTTGGGAGCTTGTTTTAAACAATATAAAGATTTGATTTATTTACAAACTTTGTTTTCTTGACCTTTCACTATACAACCTTCAGGTTAGTCCATATATATTTCCTCTTCTAAATCACCACTTAAAAATGCAACTTTGATATCCATTTGATGAATAAATAATTTATGAATAGATGCGAAAGCAAACAAAACATGAATAGAGGAAATTCTAGACACGGGAGCATAAGTATCAAAATAATCAATATTATTTTTGAGTAAATCCTTTAGCAATAAGTGTATATATAAACTTATCAATAGAACTATCAGGAAAATATTTTCTTCTAAAATCCATTTAGAACCAATAGGTTTAGTTCCTGGGGGTAAATCAACTAATTTCCAAGTATTATTTTGTAGAATGAAATTTATTTCTGATTTAATGGCTTCTTTCCAATGAGGTGCTAAGGAGAAGAATTGCTTCAGAAAAGGTTATTATCAACAATATATGTATAGAAATTATTACCAAAAGATTTTTCTATCCGTGACCTTTTACTTCTCATCAATCCCTCACTTTCAGAAACATCTTGAATATTCAGAACACTAAAAATTTTTTCCTTTAGAAAGTAGATTCATGAGATATATTATCACGTTTTAAAGGAAACATATGTTCGAAGAATTCGGCATTTTTTGTAACTATGGTATTGTTTTCAATCAGATCACGATTGATAACAAGAAATCT
This sequence comes from Solanum peruvianum, assembly GCA_027705065.1. Classification (NCBI taxonomy): domain Eukaryota; kingdom Viridiplantae; phylum Streptophyta; class Magnoliopsida; order Solanales; family Solanaceae; genus Solanum; species Solanum peruvianum. The sequence goes on from JAKWJD010001763.1 coordinate 11,476,585, forward strand.
ATAAGCAGAACTATTATTAGCATAACCAATGAATATACAATTAGAAGTCTTGGACCCAATTTTTATTATCTTAGGGTCAGCCATCATAACTCTGTCAAGGCACCCCCACACTTTAAACTATTTCAAATTAGGAGGATAGCCCTTCCATAACTCATTGGATTTTTTCCATTTTTCTTGTAAAGATTTTATTTTGTAAATGACAAGAAGATAGAATAGCTTCCCGCCAAAGATTATCAGATGCACAAGAACTAACAAGCTTACAGTTCATCATTCTTTTTAATGTTCGATTTCTACTTTCAGCTACTCCATTTGATTGGGGTGAGTATGAAAAAGTAACTTCATGAATAATGTTTTTCATAAAAATCATTAGCAAAATATATTCACCACCTCTATTAGATATTACTCTTTTAATCTTACTTCAATTCATTTTCTACTTCCGATTTATATATTAAAAATGTTTCAAAATCCTCATCCTTATTTCTTATCAAATATAATCTTGTATATCTAGAAAAATCATCGATAAATGTGACATAATATTTTTTACCGCCTCTAGTCATAGTTTGTTTCAAGTCCCCAAATCATTATGCACTAAATCCAATAAATTAGTTTCTCTAAAACTAGAAGCATGAGACTTTTAAATTGTTTAGCCTCAGCACAAATTTCACACTTATCAATACTTGAAAAATTAACACTATCAATAAGTCCGTAAGAATGCAATTTCATAATATAATATAAACTACCATGTCTAACTCTAGCTTGCCATAAATCAAAAGAATCAATCAAATAATCAGAAGTACTAGCATTTTCATTTGTAGCATTTAGTACAAATAAATCATGGTTACAATATTCTTTGCCCACAAAAACATTATTTTTTGTTAAAACGACATTATAGTCTCAAATACAACATTTACCCCAGCCTTTCCTAATAAACTCACGGAAATCAAATTGGCTCGAATATTACGAACATGCAATACTCCAGTTAAGACTAAAGATTTTCCAGATAAGAGTATAAGAGGAACTTTACCTTTTCCAAGAACTTGAGTGTTTTTTGAATCACTAAGATATACAAGTTTTTCTCCTTTATTGACTTGAGTGTAAGATACAAAATTAATATTATTAGCACAAATATGTCTAGTAGAACCAGAATTTATCACCCAGTCACTTACATAGGCCACACTACTTACTTGAGAAATGACTGCAACAAAAATATCCTCAGCTTTTTCCAAATTAATTTTCGCTTTATCAAAATTGTCACTTTTCTCAATTCTTTTCAGAATGGCTTTATAAATACCTTGGACTTGTAACCAAGTTTTTTTTTCATCAAAAAGATTAGAGATAATCGTAGAATTACATACCTTATAAGCATAGTTCCAAAGGTTGAGTATTTTGACGAAAAAAATTATAGTTGAAACAATAATAAATATAGAATTGCCATTACCAAAAATTTTACCGGATAACCAAGAGTAGTCAACACAATTACTATATGTCCCTCCAACCACGTCAACACTCTTGTATGTTGCACTCTTTTCATTATTCATGACAACAATGTAAATATCCTTAAGATAATTGTAAATCTTGTTGTATAATAGCATAAACACTAGGATATTCTCAAAAGCTTGAGGCGTGTAAGTCACTGTCCTTAAGGATATTTTACCCTCAAGGTGTATCCCTCAGGATTCAACAAGCTTTTCTAGTATAATCTATTAGTTGGAACAACAAAGTATCTAAAATAAAAAACCCAGCAAAACAAAGAAGAGGAGATAGAAGAAATCTTTTATTCACTTATATTGTTTCCATCCACTATATGAAAAATATATATATATGTATACATGTATATATAGAGAGGAGAGAGGACTTCAACAGATACAAGGTAATAACAAAGAAATTGATGGCTAATTTAAGTGGATATTAATTGCAGAAGAAACGGTAATAACAGTCAATTATACGTTATGCAACGGTAAGGCAACATTAATGCATATCCATTTTGAGATAAATTATTATTATTATTATTTTGACAACAATTAGAGTGTATGCACTGTAAGCATTAGTATAAAATTTACTAAATATGTTAGCTAGAATAATTATAAGACCATGAGACAAGAGTTAGTCAATATAAGACATAATCTATTATCATATGAAATAGTTCATGAAACCGCACCTATAAACATAAGAGACAATATTATAATCATAAGTGAAGTCTTCAATATATGCAAGCATTATTCAACTCTTAATCATTTATACCATAATAAGACTATGCTCATGTAACCTAAAATCATGAAGGTACTTAAACATAGTCTATATACATGGTAAAGTCTTAGGTTTTCTATAATAAGGGAACTATACTCCTAAGTAACCTCAAAGAACACTTGTGCAATCCATGAAGTGATCCGATACTACCATTCACACCAAGCATAACCTTGTAGTAAGCATAGTCATACTTATCCTCATTTGGTCTCGTTATTTGCTTACTTCATATAGACAAGGTAACTATTACCTTTAGTGTATCATATCATGGAAGACAACTAAGGCAACAATCCATCAAACATACATCATAAAGATAGGCACCATAACATATTTATTACAAAAGTTATAAAACTAAGAGAAAAATATCATAGATACCTTCAAAGAATATTTTTTCAATTCATGAAAAAGATCCCATACTCTTAAATATATTAAGTAAAGCTCCTTAAGTAACCATTGTTCATATCTCAAATTCTTATTCATACGACTACCATATTAGGTACATAATCCTTAACCGACATAGATAATGTGAAATAACATGGAATCCGCTGTCTACCCATAGCCAAATGGGTTATTATACTCTCCTAAGGTAGAACTATATTCTTAGAATATATAGATTCAATATCTAAGTAGCCTATGCGGGCATATAGTTATGTTATGAGGAGATTGGTACTAGAAACCAAGACTCAAGTACCGTAGAAGGTTTCTATCACGCGAGACACCTTCTTTGGGAACCCAATTGAAACTAATGTAAAAGGAACCCACTTGGAAAGCCTGACTCAACTAGTGTAAAAGATTTCAAGGGAAAGTCAGACTCAACTAGCGTAGAAGCTATGGGTTCACATTAATTGTTGACTTAAGTTCATATTTGTTAAAGAATGTCTTGACACTCAATCCAACATAACTAATACTAAAGCTCCTAGATTCACTAGGTGAGAGTATTCTTCAAACCTTAGAATCACTATAGGTGATAAAAATTTCACCTCCTATCATATTCATGCCTTAGTGTGTCTATAGAATTATCCTTTCAGAAACACTATAACTAGGTCATGAGCATATTCAATTTATTCTAAAATTGTTTCTAAAGCATATACTTAACTTCATACAACATGAATACTATCATACTTTTCGCTTTATCTAGGGTGAAAGCTCTTATTTAATTTTCATATCTAGAATGACTACATTATACATTGATATATTCATAATCATATCACATCAACATATCTATAATGATTACATTAGACACTGATGTATTCATAGTTCAAGAAGTTTAATTACTACAAACATAATCTCATACTTCACTTCCTTGAGGTTCAAAGCCTACATTTCATCTTCATACCTAGGGTTCATACACCAAACATGGATATCATCCTAACTCATGTAATTCTATCACTTTATGCATTCAACCACTTAAGAGGTAGATTAGGGAGTAAATACATCGCAATTTTATTCATTAGCCTTCTATTCTCATATAGATTTTTACTCTCAAAGCATTATCGTTCATAGTTCATAATATTAGCTTTAATCTGAAGCCCTAGTGAATTTCATTCATGACCACAAACCTTACTCTAAAATCTTTATTTTTTTTACAATTATCATTAAATATCTACATTACAAGATAATCTAGTTACAAGCTTCATCATTAAGCAACTCTAGTCATAATTCACAGTGAAGGTTCAATTTCAACTTTCATAGTCATGATCCATCATATATACTTAAGTCTAGTTCGATTCATTTCTATATTTTCCTAATCTTGAACAATTACTACACTTGACCTTAATTTTAGAGGATCACCTATAATACTCAATTCTACCTCTTATGGAATAAACTATATAAGTTTGTGGTTCATGGTCAAATGACTTGGCCTTAAGAAATTGCCTCCACAAATCTAAGGGACCTTCACGAGGCCTCCCACAAACCTTGGTAAAAAACACTGGTCGTTTTTATGGTCTTGAACTTTGGGGCAGTGCTTGGCTAAAGTTTCTTGGCCTCCCTCATTCTAAGGCATCTCTATAATCCTTTCCAAAAACCATGGTCAAGACCACTGGCCGTTAAGTGGATCGTGAAGGTAAGCCACTTTAAGACATCCCTTATTGAGCTACTGCCTTGACTTCACGAACTGCAACACGAGTTGTGGTCTACACCACTGGACTTGGTGGTTTTCATGGACTTGAGGTTGTGTTCTGCAAGCTTGGGGCAACCTTGGCCTTCGTCTTAGGTTTTGCCCCCTTACCTTGGAAATTTCCCTGCAACCCTAATTAAAGTGTAGATGTTCTTCTAAATAAGAGGGTGTAACAGGTCCGTTGATGTTTAACCCCTAATCCCCTCATTCTAAGTGCAGGAACTCTTGTCTAAGACCCTAACCCTCATATAAAACTCTAGAACCCCAACGTAAGGCTCTAGTTTAGTCTACTATTTTCCTGATTATTACAATATCTCCTCCTTGGGATCATTTTTCCTCGAATGATAATTATAAAAATTTCTTAAAGAAAACACCCTAGACTAGCAACCCATCATGGATGCAACATCATAATAATGCATCAAAATGAAGGAGGAAAACTTCAACTTCAAACTAAACATACTCAATGCAACACAAAGGAATAGGAACTACATCTAACAACCCAAAATGAATTAAATTCTCATAACTAGTCATGTTCTAGGCGGAACAACCATCTCCTAACCATAGCATTCTCAACACTCTCGTGGAAACTAAATGTGATTTACTATGAAAAAGCATTTATTCAAGGGGGAGTCTCTCAACTCCAAACTAAGGCATGCTCATTAATTCCTCTCATGAAGTCTATATCAATTCTACTCAAAAGCACTACAACATGATTAAAACAATGCAAACTCATTTTCTTTTATATCAAAAGCTTTCATGAACGTGCACCACATAAGGAAATCATAGAAACATACAAATAACACATGACTTCAATAAAAGTAAATCAAGAGAAACTTATCATCTCAAGATATTAAATGTTAAGGAAGGAATACATGGAAAAACGATGAAACACTCCATACTAAAAACGTCACTAAAGGACACTCCTTTCTACTTCATGGAACACGTTTCTTGTTCTTCTATTTCTTAACATGCCGGTCTAAGATCTCCACTGGTACTTCTAACTTAAAGAGGTTCTCTTTAAGTAACTCTAGCTCACAAGCAATCTCTCAAACAACACTCAACATCTCATATATGAGCCTACCAAACTGGGACTTAACTTGTCATACTCACTATATCTCTCTAGGTGAAAATTTCAAGCAAACCTTACTCGTGAATATCATCAACGACACTCAACGACCTTGCTCTCTAAGCACATTATCTCAAACTTGGGAGCAAGCCTATACAAACTTATTTAAGCATCGCTTCTTTCAATTCTAAAGTCGGAGCAAGTCATCACTAAAATTTCATATTTATCATACAAAATTATTCTAAATAAAGGTTAATTGCATTTCTACCCTTCTAGATGAGTCTATTAAGACAACTATTCTAGGCATTACTTAAACACCCTATTCCTCAAATCTATCAACATACTTCAAAACCCATCATGACTAATTCCGGTTCTACCATCAAATGCACATAACCATTAACAACCCATTCATACGAAGACAACATCTATGTCTATCTACTTACCTTGCCATAACTGGCATCCCAACCAACCTTTCTCACTCACTACTTGTAGCAAAAGCCCATCGAGCGGTCTTATCATAAACACCATCGAATAAAGGAATAGGAGAGAGACTTTATAAAGTTAAACTCTATGGCACGACTTTGAGAATGAAGAAGTGAGATTTCTTAAGCATCTAATATCTACCTATTCATAAATGTTGTGCGCTTCATATTATGAAAAGAATATACTCAACGTGTTTGAGACAATCCTAGAACCATTCTAAACCTTGTGTGCGGATTAGAAACTTTATCATGATTTAGGATTACATCCTAGTTGTAACATGGTGTACTTGATCCAGAAGGTGTCTCATACAAGCCCTTGGCATATTATGAACATAGGATAATAGAAAATTATAAAAAATTTAAAACTTTATCCATACAATCAAAATCTTTATAAAAGCAAGCAGAAGTCTTTCTACACTTCATGTCACAGCATCTAAACTCAACATGAATTAAAATCCTTCGGAAACAACCGATACAATAGTCTCAAAACATGAAATAAAAGATATAAAAGAAATAGTGTGTTTAGTCCTCGAAGCTATGAGAATTCACAAAATCATCAACTCTTTGCTCCATAAAAACCTATCTCCAAGAATCAAACTCAAGTCTGCAAACCCTACATTTGATTAGAATGTAGGCAAAGTACGGATTAGTACAAAGTGTACTAAATGTGTTAGCTAGAAAAATAATTAACAACATAAGACAAGGGGTTAGTCAACATAATCCATAATCATATGTATTACTTCATGAAACAACATTTATAAGCATCAGAGAAAGTATCATAATCATAACTAAATTCTCCAACATTAGCATCATATGAGCATTATTCAACTCTTAGTCATTTATACCATACTAAGACAACTCTCATGTAACCTAAAATCATAAGGGTACTTAAATATAGTCTATAGACATGGTCAAGTCTTAGGTTTTTCTACCATAAGGGCACTATACTCCTAAGTAACCTCAAAGTACACTTGTACAGTACATGAAAGGCATCTGATAATACCATTCAAACTTAGCATAACATTAAAGTAGTCATAACCATACTTACCTTATTATTAACTTACTTCATATAGACAAAGGAATTATCACCTTTAGTCAATCATATCATGGAAGGCAACTGGGGCAACAATTCATCAAAGATACATCATAAGCATAAGCCACATCATATATTCATTAGATAAATCACAAAATCAAAAAGGGAAATATCATAGATACCTTCAAAGAATATTTTTTAAATTCATAAATAAGATCCAACTCTCGCCCATACTAAGTAAATCTCCTTAAGTAACCATATTATATTGGTCCTTAAAGAATATCCAAAAGGATTGACAATGTAGCTGGTGAGTTAAAGCTACCATTAGAGTTAGCACAATTCCATATAGCGTCTCACATCTCGATTTTGAAGGAGTGCATGGGAGATAATTGACTTATCATACCAACTGAGTATATTGGTATCAAGGATAGCTTGTCTTATGAGGAGGTTGCGGTTCAAAACCTAGATCGCCAAGTTTGCAAGTGTAGAACAGAGGAAGAAGCATCCAATCAAAGTTATGTGGAGAAATCAGTTTGTAGAGAAGCTTCTTGAGAAGCTAAAGAGGATATGAAGAAGATATGCCCTTACCTCTTCGTATCCGGAGAAGCTTCAAATTAAAGGTACTAATCCTTTTTTTGGCATTGATATTAAGTTGGCATGTCGCAATTGCATTCTGCTTGTTGGGTGTTTAAATTGTATGTTTGATATGAAGCCTTTAGCCTAGTAAGAGTAATCTCATTCGAGGACGAATGTTCCCAATGGGGAGATATTATAACATCTGCAACTAGGAAGAACTAGAAAATAGTTTAAAATCTAAAAATAGTTACTTTTGGGAAGTATAAAGAAATCTGGAAATCTTTGAGTATGTTAAAAAGTGAGTTTTTGACCAACTTGAAACAAACATAACTCCTATCCCAGGATGAGTTAGGTGTAGCTCCAGGCAGGGTTTCAAAATCCCTTAGAATTATCTTTCTAACGTCAATAAGTTTGCGCGATTCTGAGTTTGTATGAGTAAGTTATGTCTTCCGAACGTTGGGCTATTGGATTATGGAAAGTCTAAATTTGGATTTTTGAAGGGAAAACTAGTCTTTTCCTTAACTAAATTTCCTATTTAGTCTTTGGGGATTTATTGGGGGTAAAATAAGACTTTTCTCAGTTTGGAAAAAGGAGAACTTACAGTAGGGCATGGAGAAGAGAGAAAAGAAGAGAAATGATGAAAGAAATAAAGAAATCACAAAGGATGTTCAAGCTTTGCGAGTGGAATTCGTTGGAAGTGATCCCTACAAGGTGTGTGAGATCACATAGTGTTGGGTTGGTTCACCCACACGCCAATATTATTTACATTTAGATAATCTAAGTTATTTGAATGTTAAGAAAGTGAGTTCTTGAAGAACATTGTTGAGAATTCATTGGGTGCAAGTGCACCCAATATGCAAGTGTGGGTCCACCTTTGTTTGTAGATTATTCTTGTACATTTAAATAAGTTGTTTAATTTATAGGTTTATATTTCTCAATAGCATGATAATGCATTTTCTTTCTAACCAACCTCTATATAATTAAAGGAAGAACATTAAATATTAAGTTTATCTATTTTATGCATGCTTAGACACTAATCAATTAAAGGTATGATAAAGTAATAACAAACCTTTATGATAGAAAATCATTTGTCTGTAAATTATTATTTTATTCATTTTAACATACATATAATATTTTCCTTTTTTATCCATTTCACAATGAACAACCTTCAAACTAGGCTGAAGCTGAGTAGCATTCTAATTACTGATTGGGACAACTCAACATAAGTTGAGGCCTAAAATAAAATCTGAACAAACATTAGATGTCTTTATTAAAACATAAAATTTTCTTAAACATTTAGAAGAAAATTGCAACTTAATGTTTTAAAATATAAATGACTCTTTGATGTTCCTTTTCAATTATTAATGTTAGGTAAAATTTTATCAATTCAAGGTTAAAAATATCCTTTAATTAATATAATCATTTTATGAATTGTTAACAAAATTCTATAAGTAATAAGTTGGCAAATTTTGATAAATATAAGAGTTAGAACCATAAATTCTTAGTCTAAGATATTCATAACTTGATCCTTACTTTATTATGCTTGTTGTAATGTTTGAAACTTTAAAGAAGCTAGCAGAAAATAATTTTCAATTCATTATGTTCAACACTTTTTAAACAATTAATTTAAATTTTACCATAATTTTGTTCATAGTAAAAATTGAGGCCCCAAAAAATTTGTGATTTGGGGGACTAAGATATACTTGTTATTAATTGCATCATTGACCCGACTTTGATTACATGTTCGATAAAACAAAGTTGCTAGCCAAAACTCTATATAGCAATATTAACTTCTATTTTATATTATGTGTCCAAGAAAAAGATGTCTAATAAAATATTTTGGTTGCATGAATAATTCATCAAATATCTATCAAGAAATTATTTCTATCTTTGAATCAATAAACTCGAAATATTTAATTCATATATCAAAACATTAAGTATTTTATCAAAAAGACTATTTTATGAGATCAAATTACTCATTTTGTTTCTTCTCCAACTCGCGCCATAAGAGGAGGTAAACCTACCAACACAAAAAATCTTCAATCTTTCAGCTTCCTCTTCATTTCGTTCACAGAGGTTCCATGCGAGCCACAATTCAATGCATCCTTCAATTTTTCATCCTGCTTTATTTCGACATCTTGCAATTGATCTTCACAATAAACTTGATCTGTTAATACTATAAAACACAGTAAGTTTGTATGTGAACACAATTTCAGTGAAGTTGAAAGAAGATATTTATTCAGAGTGGAAGATGATCGCGTTTTGATAATTTTGATTCAACATATATCTTACTTTTAATTTGTGCAAGTTAAAAACAACAACAACAACAACAAACTCACTGTATAGTGTATAAATATCATACCTCTACCTCGTACAAATAGAGAGATTATTTCTGGAGATTGTTATATGCAAATGGGAACTCAACCACAATAACAATATACCAAACTATGAATTTTTAAATAGTAGAATATTGTGTATTTCCAAAAAAAAGGGAGTGATAGTTTTTCATATTAAGTAAGTAATAACATGTATTGTGGAACAAAAAACTGTAGAAGATGAGTTTACCATGGGAATCTACATTGCTCACTTCAGGCATTAGAGTTGGCTCATTAGCATCATTGGAAGTTGTGGGGTTAACAAGACCTACAAAGGGTCTGTGGCTTTGGATATAGTCTGAAAACCATGGAGTACCCCTCTTTGTATAAAATAAAATGTATGCTTGCTCTGCCAAAACAAGATCTTCTTGAACATAATCAACCTATGACAATCAAACAAAATATCAAGTTAGTTATCATGAACACACAAACTTTCTAACAAAATAAGGAAATTCAACTATTTTCTGTACCTCCTCGTCATCAAATTTATACCATTCATTTGGAGCATAACGAATAAAGTTGTAATAGTGTCCTGAAGAGATTGAAGGTCCAAAATGCACTATAACTGCGTAGAGATCGTATTTAATTTCTTCCTGTTGAGAAAAGGAAAATTTTGAACCAAAATCAAGTAAATGCTAAAAAATATAAAATATTTATAAAAGTCTAATGAAGATACTCACGTTATTGATGTCGTTGCTATAAAGAAGCATGTCCAATTCTAGAGAAAATAAAACATGTTTTTCAACCTTTTGAATAACTAAACATTATATTTGAATCGCTTCAAATGTAGGACAACAACATTAGGGGAATGATCAATGTGGAGCTGCTTCTCAAATGGCCCTTGTGTCTTGCACCTTTCATAAGAGAACTCAATTTTCTCGATTTTAGTGAAACATTCCATTGCGGCTGATACACTATCAACGTCCTCAATCTCCAAGCTTAAATCGATTAGAGGCTCGCGTGTGATAGACGAATAACCACAATTGTGACAACGGAGCTGAACATTAAAAAAGATAGACTAACAATGTAAATAAATTATTTACAAGTGGCGTCTATAGTGGATTGAGTATACACAAACCTTACTCATACATTAGACGGTAGAGAGGATGTTATAAATAAACCCCTGGCTCAACTAAAAGCCTTTAAAAATGTTTCAACAAGCTAAAACAACAGAGAAAAGAGACACTAGATAAAATAGAGAGAACAAATATGCAAATGCTTACCTTGCTCACAAGGTGACCACCAAAGGCCTCCTTTACAATGTTTTCTTTTGTGTCTAAGTAGTTACAACAAATTTCAAGTTTATTGAGAAAACACTGTAGGAATTCGTGTGCATCTTCTTGTTTGTTCACATTGAAGTGTGACGAAAAATCTGCTATTTTCACAATATCAACAAACACAAAGATATATAAGGTAAATAGTGATAATTAAATGTTCTCAATGAAGCAAATTAAAGTAAGATATGGAAGGAAATAAATAATTGTCTGGGCTTTGATATACTTCTCAATTGGCTAACAATTTTCGTCGGCCAGACAAAAAATCTCCCATAAAATATAGAAATGTCAATAAGCTCTTTGATGATGCAAACAACACAAAATTCGTAATCATAAGCTGCAAGAAGAAATGATGCTAAGATAAGATACGAGAAAAAATGGATATAAAATAAAAGGAAAACTATTTAGTTGATTCTTACTTAGACATGGAGATACATGATCGATCGATCTGAGAAGCTGAAGCAACACAACGGTGTGCATAAAAGATTGGACAGTCACATTTAAAAAGCATGTGTTGCCTAAGTTACGCATGCCAATGCCCTAAAAATAATGAGTTAAAATGTAGAATGCACACAAGAAAATATAGTAGAACTAGGAGGTTTATATATATTTGTATGTGTGTATGTGTGTGTATGTATGTATGCATGTACGAATGAATATTTCACAATAACAACAACAAAAAAACACAATCTAATCCACAAGATAGTCTGTACGTCTAACCTTATGGAATTAGAGATTTTATTTAGTAATGTATGACATTGCAAAATATACTATATTAGTTAGCCGTATGTTGAAGAGTGTATATTTTTAAACTTGAAATTTTTATCGTAAGAAAGACATTTTTTCAATTAACGAGCTAAAAGAGTAACTAGCCCTACCATATTTATTTTACTACCTAGTTGATTGATTAGGATGTCATAAAAATAGGTTAAATTGTAAAATATATTACTTGAAAGAGGTTTAAAATGGTTATCCCAAACTATATTAATACATGATAAAGATGTCATTAAAATAAGCTAAAATTATAAATTATATCACTTAAAAGAATTTTAAAGTGGTCCGCCCATGCTATTTCACGGTAATTGTATCGTCTGAGAAAAGCTTAAAAGTTGGTTATCTTGTGCTCTTTTTCTATGTAATTTATTGCTCAATATGTCATAAAAGAAGCTAAAAGTATAAGTTGTATAACTTGGAAGATATTTCAAGTGGCAAGCCCATTTCATTTCACTACATAATTGTTGGTGTAATAATTTAATGTTATAACAATATGTAACGACCTGTTTAGTCGTTTTGAGCAGCAGATTTTTAATTCTGGAAAAACTGGCGGGGACGACGGGGGTCACGACGGACCGTCGTGGTCACGACGGACCGTCGAGGAAGTTTCGTTCCATGACACTTAGAATTCTTCAATTTGGATATTAAAATCGCCTCTCTGTAAATTGTGACGGACCTGCAGGACGTGCCGTCACATCCACGACGAACCGTCATGAGTTTCCGTTGCAAAACACTTCAACTTTTGAGAATTTGGTACAAGAAACGAGTTTCTGACCGTCATGACGGAGGTGCAGGACGGACCGTCACAGGGGTGACGGGCCGTCATAGTCCACCTGGAAATTGGGGAGGTTGCGACGACCACTGTGACGGACCATCGCAGGCACGACGGCCCGTCACAGGTCACGCAGATCCCAGTCAGAATAGGATTCCTCTACACGTTTTAAGGGTCGTTTTGGTCTATTCTTTCCTTAATTATAAAGATTGAGGGTTAATATTAATAAGTCTAATTACTTGGGGGTTAAAAGATGTAACCCTAAGTTAATTAATGGGTTTTATTGTCCTCTTTTACACTTAATTATATTTTAATTAGGGTAAAGGAAAGAGGGTTTGAATAAAACAAAAGATAAAGAACAAGAGAGAAAAAAGAGACATGAATTGAGAGAGTATTGATCGATCGAAGAGGGAAGAGGAATAACAAAGATTGGGAGATTTCTTGTTGATTTCAATTCTTCGGTGGAGGTAGTTATGGTTTATATTACGATATTCGTAGTGAACTCTTAATAGTGAATATTATGTGTTGATAGTATTGTAAACCCTGCTATGTGCTTAAAATGTATGCTTGC
>JAKWJD010001763.1:12094491-12177162 GCA_027705065.1 Solanum peruvianum
TGCCCGCATAAGTTATTAGCTAGTGGATCCACTTAAGCTAAGAATTCAGAGTGCTACCTTAGGGAAGTAGAACACCATTTCAGAGTGGGAGACCCGGTGATCATGTTATATCTCACATGGTATAAATGTCGGTTAATGTTAATTCCCATAATTAAAAGATAATGAAGAACTAAGGCATGCTTAAAGAAGTATACCGTAATGTTCAAATATTTTAAAGATGATGCTAGTTTGCATTAACTATGATGATATGACTTATATTTTTCCAACTCTCTTACATGACGTTATAGCTTTATAAGTTTCATGTCATGGAAATAAAAATGTGAATTTTAGCACGTTTTAAATGTTTTTACACATGGTTATCATACTTAGTGTATTTTTATACTAACACATACTCTTACAAATATTTTCCTAGGGTCCGACAGTCATGGTTGACAATTTTTATGGCTAGAGCTTGGATTTGAATATGATGTATGGGCTAGGCCTATTTTCATTTGATATTGTATTACTTGGCTATGATGAGACTAATTGTCCACTCTTTTTTATAAAACTTTTAGACTTGAAATGTGTTTTATTCTTGTTGTTATATTTCTTATGTTATAAGGAGTAAGTGGCTTGTATGGGGTCCTTTGGGGTTCAATATGTCTACATCTAGGGGATAACCCTGGGTTGTGAAAAACTTGGTGATCATAGAACAAGGTTTATAATGGTCGTATGATGTCTCTTAAGATACGTGTAATAGAGTTTTGTTCATGAGTGTGAAGCACACTTCATTTATAAAAGAAAGGCTACAATATTCTTAGGAAACTCCATTTCTTTCATTACACTTATTTTGTGCGATAGAGTCTAACTCTATAAAGTCTTTCTCCTAATCCTTATCTAATGGTCTACAACATATGACTACTCGAAGGGATGATGCTAGAAGGAATAGAAAGAAAATATGAATCAAAGAGATCCTCATCAAGATCTGGTGGACCCTTTGGACAAACAAGTAATAAATGTGGAGTTTAGGGTTGCTTTTTAAGTACGGGTCAAGCCATGACGGCTCAAGTAGATGGAGAGGTTATTTATCTTATGAACCCACTGTAGGTGTGGAGGTTTCAAAAGTGAGGGACTTAATGGATGAACCCTCCAGAGCCTCATGGTTCTAGGGTTGTGGAAGATCCTCAAGAGTTTATAGATGAGATCTAGAAGGTTTTGATTATTATGGAAGTTACGCCACAGAAAAGGTGGAGTTTTCGCTTATCAATTTAAATGTGTTGCTAAAGTGCGGTATAACAAATAGAAGGAAGAGAGGTTGGTAGAAGCGGGCCTTATGGAGTGGGAATTGTATAAATCTGCTTTTCTTGATAGGTTCTTTCCCCTTGAGATGCGAGATGCAAAGGTGCAAGAGTTCATTAATCATCATCAAGGAAGTATGAGGTAAAAAGGTCTAGGACTCGTGATGGAAATTCTCTAATGCAAGGTATGATGCCAAGGTTGACCTAGATTTCCACAAGGTTATTCGATCAAGGCTCCTCCAATGCTACTCCAAGGTTCAACAAAGAAACGGTGTCTATCCCTAAACCTCAAAGAGGTAATGGTGGTGGATCTTTGTTGCTTAAGTCTAGTTGCCCTATGTTTGGAAATAAGTACAATCGTTAGTGTCTAATCAGAATATATAGTTTTTATGGTTTGGTTAGAGTGGTCACCATTTGAGGAATTTTCCAATGCTTAAGACTAAAGGAAGAGAGGAAAATCAAGCTTCTCTTAGTGGTTTGAATTCCAATGCTCTCTAGAAAAACCACTTCTATACTCTCTAATCCTGAGGTAAACAAGAGAGTTCTTTGTATGTTGTCGCTGTTATGTTAAAAAATTTCCAAATAGATGTGTATCCTTTATTAGATTCGGGTGTTACTTTGTATTTTGTGAAGCCCTATGTGGCTATGAGATTTGATGTTTTTCCGTATTTTTTATTCGAAACTTTTTCTTTCTTTGCACCTGTTGTGATTTTGTGGTGGCTAAGAGAGTTTATATAAAGAGTCTTGTTTCCTTATCACATAAAGTTACTCTTGTTGACTTGGCAGAGCTTGATAATTTATACGTTGATGTTATTCTTGGTATGAATATGCTACACTCTTGCTATGCTTCTATTGATTGTAGAACTCATGTAGTCAAATTTTAGTTCCTAAATAAGCCTATCCTAAAGTGGAAGGGGGGAAACTCTATGTTTGAGGGTCAATTTGTCTCATGTATCAAAGCTAGAAAGGTGATTTATAAAGGTTTTGTTTACCATCTTGTTAAGGCGAGGGATGTAGATTCCAAAACCCATACTCTTGAGTTGATCCTCATTTTAAATGAGTTTTAGGAAGTTCTCCTCGATGATTTACTCGAGTTAAATGAGTTAAAATAACATATGAAGGATTTTTTAGGTAAAGATTTCATCCAATCGAGTATCTCTCCAAGGGGTGCTACAATTTTATTTGTTAGAAAGAAAAATGGATCTCTTCGTATGTGCATTGACTATCGTTAGTTAAATAAGTTACCATTAAGAATAAGTATCCTCTTCTAAGGATAGATGATTTGTTTAACCAACTACAAGGAGCAAGTTACTTATCTATTATTGACCTCAGGTCAGGTTATAACCAATTGAGGGTCAGAGAATGATATTCCAAATGTGGTTATTCAAACCCAATATTGTCGTTACGAGTTTTATGGTAATGTCATTTGGGTTGACTAATGATCTGGTGGTTTTATGGATTTGATGAATAGTCTATTTAGACAATACCTTGATATGTTTGTAATTGTGTTTATTGATGATATTTTGATCTATTCGAGAACTGAGAATGGGCATATGAATCATTTTTAGATTGTGTCTCTAGTACTTAAGGACCAACAACTTTTTTCAAACTTTAGAGAATGTGAATTTTTATTAATGTCCATAGCTTTTCTTGATCATGTTGTGTTAATCAAGGGAATTGGGTTAGATCCTCAAAAGATGGATACGGTTAAGAGTTGGCCTAGACCTCTAACCGCCTTCAGACATTAGAAGCTTCTTGGGTTCGGCCAGTTACTATAGAATGCTTATTGAGGATTTCTCTTCCATTTTTTCTCCATTGGAGACTTTGACTCTAAAGAAGGCTAAGCTGGTGTAGTCTAAAGCTTGTGAGAAAAGTTTTCAAGAGTTGAAAGATAGACTAACTTCCGCTCTAGTGTTGACCTTACCAGAGGGTACAAATGGTTTTGTTGTATATTTTAATTCCTCTAGATTTTGGTCGGGATGTGAGCTTATGCAAAATGGTAAAGTCATTACCTATGATTCAAGGCAAATAAATATCCATGAGAAAAATTATTCGACCCATGAATTAGAATTTGCGGTGGTTGTTTTAGCCCTAAAGATTTGGAGGCACTATTTTTAAGGAGTTCATGTTGATAATTTCACCGATCATAATATTTACAATATGTGTTTAGTCAAAAGGATTTTAATATTTGCCAAATAAGGTGTCGTGAATTATTAAAGGATTATGACATGAGTGTTCTTTATCACCTTTGCAAGGCAAATGCAGTAGCAGATGTGCTTAGTCAATTTGAATTGTATTGTTGTTCATGTTTATAATGATAAGAAAGAGTTGGTTTGGGATGTTCATAGTTTGTGTCAATTAGGTGTTCAACTAGTGGCCACCACCAAGGGTGGTATTATATTTTGTAATGGGTCTGAAATGTTTTTTGTGGAGGATGTGAAAACTAAGCAAGGTCTTGATCATATTTTGGTTGAATTGACGGAAGCGGTGCTTAAGTCTTTTTCTAAAGGGGGATATGGTGTACTTATATACTAAGGTCGTTTATGTATTCCCAATGTTGATGACTTTGAGGGAACAATTTTGTTGGAAACCCATAGCTATTGATATTCCATTTATCCATGACCCACCAAGATTTATCATTATTTACGAGAAGTCTAATGGTGGAATGGGACGAAGAAGGATATTGTGGAATTTGTGGCTAAGTGTCCTAATTTTAACAAGTTAAAGTTGAGCATGAAAGACCAAAAGTTTTTTCCCATGATATTTTTAATCCTACGTGGAAGTAGGAAGAAATAAGCATGGACTTCATAATAGGGTTGCCACACATTTGGTGACAACATGATTTGATTTGGGTTATAGTAGATCAGATGACGAAATCAACTTGTTTTTTTCCCGTCAAAGTTTATTATTCGATAGAAGATTATGCTAGGTTGTACTTGAGAGAAATGGTAAGTTTGCATGGAGTGCCCTTGTCCATTGTTTACGATTGTGGTACACAATTCACTTTAAAATTTTGAAAGACATGTTGAGATCTTGTGTGATTGATATTACGGGTAATTACAATGACCATTTGCCATTGGTTGAATTTTCCTATAATATTAGTTGTATGTCTCCATTTGAGGCTCTTTATGGTAGGATGTGTAGATATATCATAGGTTGGTTTGAGATGGGTGAAGTTTCTTTGAATAGTATTGAGTTAGCTCATGAGGCTATTAAGAAGTTTGACTTATTCGAGAGAGGTTGAAAATGGATCAAAGTCGACAAAAGTCTTATGACGGTGTTAGAAGAAGGGTTCTTGAATTTGATGTTAATGATTGGGTTTTCTTGAAAAATTTACCTATGAAGGGTGTTGTGACGTTTAGTAAGAAATGAAAACTTAGTCCCCGTTTTGTAGGCCCATATAAGATTTCGATATGTGTTGGTAAGGTTGCCTGTGTGTAAGATTTTCCTAATTATTTGGCATTGGTGCATCCTACTTTCCATGTCCCTATGCTTAAAAGTGTGTTGGAGATCCTACATCCATAGTCACCTTATAAATATTGGGATTTAACGAAAGTCTTTCTTATAAGGAAGTTTTGGTTAAGATTCTAGACCGGCAAGTTAAGAAGGTGATAAAAAGGGAAGCTGTTTCCGTAAAGATGTTGCGGAGGAATCATTTAACTAAGGGTGATACTTGGAAGGTCGAGGCCAGTATGATGTCCCGATATCCTCATCTATTTCCTTTTATCCCTATTGTAGCTTAAGGTAGTGAGTTCCTCTTGACTTTTCCTTGTTCTGGGATCATGTGTGTTATATGATTTCCATGATTTATTTATGTTATGCATGTTCATTAGAAACTTGTGTTAAAAAGAAAATGAGTTCAAATGATTAATTTTTCTCATGTTGTTGGGGATTGAGTATGAGTTGCCTATAAAATTTATGAGATGAATTGTTGAACATGCTTTAGCTATGCTTTTTTAAGGTAAATTGCATAAAGGCTCCATGAGATTGTGTTGAGCATATTTTTAATCTTGGAAAAGGTAGTTCCTCTTAGAACATGAGAAATGTTGAAATTTCACGCATATTAGTTGTTAGATTTAGTTCCTACTTCCTTGTGATGCATTAAATATGTCTACTTTGGAGTCGAGAAGGGTGGTTCGTAAATCAGTATGAGTATGAACTTCAGTGTGAAGTGGTCGGGTTCACTCTTTCTAGATGAAAGGATTCGTGTAATTCCCCCTCTTTCTTCGACGAAGGCATATACCCATCCATAGGGAACCCAAAGAAGGGCTAGAAAAAGGAAAGCGGAACCTTAACTTAATAGCTCCATTTCTTGTTCCTGAGCGGAAGGCATTTTTTTTTATCATAAATAATCGCCAACAAGAATTTGGATCCTCACTTACGCAACGAAATGGAGTTGATGGAGTAGCCAGTGCCCTTGAGTACTGAGCCATCAGAATAGGGATGGTACCAAGAAAGGCAGTTTAATCTATATCTGTAGAAAGAACAAAGCAAAGATATTCAAATAAAGAATTTGTGAGCTTATTAATCTGACCCAAATTGGTATAGGCCAATTCTATTTCGCCGGATTGAAAGATCCATCAATCACTATGATCTCTTTCTTAGAAAAGAAATTGCGTAAATTCTGTATTGCATGCATGATGGGCTGCTAGTCCTAAATCTTTTACTTTCGCAAGGTGTCTAGAATGTCATTCGAGGACAAATGTTCTCAAGGGGGATATAATGTAACACCCTAGAAAATAGTAGACTAAACTAGAGCTAAGTGTGAGACTGAGAATCAAGGAAGAAGGGTGAGGGCCAAGCAAGGGGTCTAGGGAAGCCTATATTGTCCTATACACTGCCCCACCAACCAGGAACACCACCACGGCTCATGGTGTGGCTCATAGTATGCTAGGTAGTAGTCTCTCCAAGACTGTCCAAAACAGTACCCTCTTCACAAGACACTTCACGGCTCGTGGTGATGACCACGGATCATAGGAAGGCTCATGGATGGGATTTAGTTTTTAGGAGTTGAAGGTTGACTAGCTACTGTTCCATCACTACGATAAGGACTATGGCTCGTGGTGCCTCTGGTGAAGGTGGACAGTAGGCTGGCAAGTTGAGGTTACTTGGGTCATTCCGATTTTGATTAAAATAAAGCTATGTCATTTTGCCTTAGCCTAGGAACCCCATATAGATGATTTTAACTCTAAAACTGACACATTCAAGTCAGTATTTCCAAAACCTAAAATAAATCCCCAAAGTTCTTCCTCTCAAAATACTCTCTCTAGAAACTTGAAGAAGAAGAGGAGGTTCAACCTAGGGTTTCAAGAGAAATATTTTGTACATCAATTTCTTTGGATTTAATAGTAAGATATGATATTTTTCATCCATGGAGTTCCTCAAAATCTTCAATCTCAAAAAGATAGAAAATACCAATTGTTAGGGTTTGATTCAAATGTCATGGGTTCCTTTTAAACATGACTTATATGATTGAAATGAGTTACGCTAAGCATGAATTGATGATTTCTTATGATTTTCTTAAGTTTCCCCCATGAACCCATGTAATTCCCATATTTATCAACTATGATTATATGATGTGGGTCTTTGTTGATTAAAGAGGAATTTTAAGAATTAATGCATAAAGTGATAGAATCACATGAATTATGATCAAATCTATGTCTAATGCTTGAAATCTAGAGGGGGTGATTGAAAGTACGTTCTGACCTCTAGGAGGTAAATTATGATATTACACATATGTTTATGAAATCTATGTAAATATTTTAAGGATTCTTAAGTATAAATGATTATAATGTTGTTGCTTTGTTTTTGAAAGGACATTCATGTTCTAGTATAATTGTGAAAGTATATTCTCACGTAATGATGATTCTTAGGTTGAAAGGCATTTATGACCTAATTGAATCTATGATTAACAGTTATCATGGTTGGTGAAAGGTTTCCTCACGCATGATCTAAAGAGTTATCCTAATGAATTAACATGAATCGGTAGGCCAAGGGCACCCTTTCATGAGTAATGAAGTTAAGTAAGAAATAACTACTCATGTGGAATTTATTCTTAGCACCGAGTAGATATTATATTGAGATGGAAGCTCTCCCACAGAAAGGTCAGGTTTCTGGATAGAAGCTCTCTCATTGAAAGGCTAGGTCTCTAGAAGAAATCTCTTGAGATGGAAGATCCTCCATAGAAATGTCGGGTTTCTACTAATATTCTCCTTATCCCATAAACTACGTAACCCCCCCCCCCCCCCCATAGGTTATTAGTTAGTCGATCCACTTAGCTAAGAGTTCATAGTTCTACCTTAGGCAAGTACAAAAAAAATCTTTCGGTGTGGGAGACACCGAGCGATCAGGTTATAGCTCACATGATCTTAATGTCTATTAAGTCATTCCAACAATAACAAGATAATAATGAACTAAGGCATGTTTTCGAAGGTTCTATAGATGATTCTAGTTTGCATTGACTATGATGATATGTCTTATGTTTTTCCAACTCTCTTACATGATGTTTTAATTTATAAATTTTTAAAGTGTTTGTTTCCTCAATTTATATGTTTCTTAATAAATATTAAAGTCACTGATTGTCTCTATTTAAAAAATATGATTTATTGTTTTGGTTATCAAATTTGACTTCCCCAACTTGTTCATTTTTATTATAACTTAACTAGTCACGTGGTGTAATCATAATATGATCACATTTATTTATCTACTTGGTGCCGCTGGTTATTGAAATTTGGTCATTTTTTTTCTTGTCTAGTTTTTGAGTTTTCTTTATAAGTTTTGATTAATGAGTTTCATACACTGATTATATCTCTTTTTCTTTTTGTGAAGTCCTTGATGTTGAGTCCATTTCATATACGGCTTATATTTCTTTTTCTTTTAGTGAAATCCTTGATTTTAAGTCCAACGGACTCTTATCTCCTCTCCTCCTTCGATATGTCGACTGAGACATGAAGGCCCAAATATATTTTTCTTTAAGTCTGCCTCGTCATAGAATTGAAAGTCGATTAATAGGTCCAAAGAAATTTAATATGCAGGGCAAAAGGAAAGCTAAGATATATGGATTGTAGCAGTATACATCAAATTTATACATTGTATACGATGGAATATTGGTCAAAACCCCAAAATTTTAGCAGTAACAGGACCAAAGGACTAAATAATGGGCTCAAGAGAAAGGAAAATTGGTTGAATCCTAAGGACGAGAAAATTGGGGTCAAAATCATCACAAATGGGCAAAAATAAGACTTGAGACAGTATTTATAGTAGGAAAAATTTCGGCAAACAGATTTTCAAAATAATTCTCTATGGGTATAATTTTATATAATTATATTCTATGTGTATAGTTTAGTTTGCTATTAAGCATTTATTGTATACGATTTTTTTTATTGTTAAAAATTTATAGGATATTTAATTTAAAAATAAATTAAATCAATGAACCCTAAAAATAGTAACAGAAATTTATATAATCTTATGATTTAAGCTAAACGTCAAAAATCAAATATTTTTTCCAAAAAAAAGAAGAGTTTTACAACAATATAAACTCCATATCATATTTCTCCTCAAAGACTGAAGCACCCCCTTAATAATAATTTGTATATTGAAAACCAAGTAATCATTTCTTTCAAGGAAATACTCATGTTTTGTGCGTCAAGAAAGTGTACAATTGATTTGTATATTATATAGTTAAAATTTTGAATAACAAATAATTCTTGTTTTGTTGATTCTTATGTTTCACAAAATTTATTAATTTATACCATATTAGAGAATCATATGTTAACAATTTGTTCTATTTTTTATTGAAAAAAAAGTTGAATGATACGATTTGTATATATGTATTGTATATGATTCAAATAGATTTGCGTTCTTTAATGCGAGTAAGTTTTGATATTTTATACGATTACTTATGTCCGCACATATATATTTCAAGCACTTCATATATATACATATTAATATACACGTGTAATTTAGGCAAAAAACAATAGATAGACTTCAAATAATAATTATATATAACTAACAAAATATGCAAATATCAATATACAAAATTGGATGTTTGCGCATGAACCTAATTCCTTGTTTTAAAAAATTAAAGATACAAAACATTTCTTGCATATTATTAATAACATGCTTTTATACAACAAAACAGAAACATTTGTATCAATAAGCTAGATTTGCATTTCTTTATATTATAACTATAAATTTATGTGTATATGAGTATGCGTATATGAATATAGTACTTAAATACACAAAATACTCACGCAATATTTGTATATATTAACTCAATAACTATAAATTTATGTGTATATAAGTATGCGTATATGAATATAGTACTTAAATACACAAAATACTCAAGCAATATTTGTATATAGTAACTCAATATACAAATAACTAGATACATATATACTTCAAGCAATTTGTGTAAACACAAAGCAATATACATCTCATTTAGGAAAAAATTGTACATAGACTTCAAATAAAAAAATGTATAACACTAACAAAATATATAAATATCAATTTACGAATATGAATTAAGCAGAATATATACATATATACTTCAAGAAATTTGTATAAATATATATCAATATACAAGTGTGATTCAGACATAAATTATACAAACTTCAATATAAAAAGTATATAACTAACAAAATATAAAAATATTAATATACAAAACGTGATTTAAGCAAAAAATAAACATATACTTCATAAAAATCATGTTCATAATGTTCTTAGGATTTGTCAATTTTTGATGAAGCAAATCCACTCTCCTTTGAAATACTGTTTATGATTTTTCTCTTACTTCCTCCTTCAACAATTTTAATGCCTCTAACATTCGCAATATTGATGACTTTATGAATTGCAAGTGGGTCATTTTTTTCTTGGATTTCAATTTTTAAATAGATTTTTCAACTTGAACTTGTTTAGATTTCGCCATAGACCCTGCATTAATCTCAAAATCTTGTGTTAACCCGTTGAAAATTAGGATGGATTATCAACAACTATGAGACCCCAAAAATATATTTGAACTAGGACTCGAACCGTTCTTTGTAGTTAGTGAAATTTTTTTCAAGGAAATTTAAAAAAAAATTGAGTGTTAAGGTCAGTAGATGTAGCACCTTGAGTTCCAAGAAGAATTAAAAGAGTTCATTCAAGTCATTCCTAAGTTCCTTTAAGTTTTGGGTCAAATCCTAATGACCATAACTTTTACGGAGAAGGGCCTAAAATACCCTTAAAGTATTGAAATTGGTACAAAATTACCCTCCATCCATCTATTGGCTCCAAAATACCCTTCCCATCCACCTATCGGGTCAAAAATACCCTTGTCATCCACCTTTGGGTTCAAAATTGACCACTTATTTAACGGTTTTATATTTAAACTATTTAAATATTTTTTAAAATACGTGGTGCTCAACTATTTGATATAATTTAACTTATTTGTATAATTATCAACTATTTGTTATAATTTAACTTATTTGTATAATTATCAACTATTATTATAATTTAACTTATTTGTATAATTTATAAATCAATTTATTACCCATCAATTACTAATTAAATTCCTCTTAATAAATCCATCACATTATTAATGCAAGCTACTGCCAATTGAGTGTTTTTAAAAATTATAGAAGTAAATTATCATACATTCAAGTGGCTAAATAAAAATCACCGATAACTTAAAAGTCTGACTATGTTCATCTTAATATATTCTTACGTCTCAATTATGTGATGTTACTTCATAGGTAACTTTTTTTCAAAATAATATATTAAAGGTTTTAAAACAATAATAAATAATTATAAAATTATATTTTAAATAGTGCATACGGGATGTATTACTTATTTACCTTTAATAATAAATTTCTAATTCAATTTTTAAAGAAAGTGTCCTCCTAAATAAGAGGCTCAACCTAAATTTAATTGGGGTTTCGATTCTGACTCAAATATTTTGGATGTCATTTTCAGGAATCTATAATTTCATCGTGTTTTAGTAGTGTTTATGACGATTTTGATATTAGAATTGGATTATTAATTGAGTGAGGTTTAGTTAGTAATCGGTGATTTTATTTAGCCACTTGAATGTATGATAATTTACTTCTATAATTTTTAAAAACACTCAATTGGCAGTAGCTTGCATTAATAATGTGATGGATTTATTAAGAGGAATTTAATTAGTAATTGATGGGTAATAAATTGATTTATAAATTATACAAATAAGTTAAATTATAATAAATAGTTGATAAATTATACAAATAAGTTAAATTATAACAAATAGTTGATAAATTATACAAATAAGTTAAATTATATCAAATAGTTGAGCACCACGTATTTAATAAATATTAAATAGTTTAAATATAAAACCGTTAAATAAGTGGTCAATTTTGAACCAAAAGGTGGATGACAAGGGTATTTTTGACCCGATAGGTGGATGGGAAGGGTTATTTTGGAGCCAATAGATGGATGGAGGGTAATTTTGTACCAATTTCAATACTTTAAGGTATTTTAGGCCCTTCTCCGTAACTTTTACTACACAATGATTTAGGTGGTCTACTAGGTACCCAATGAAAGTTTGAATTATCTTTTCAATGCCATCGATTTCGCTAAGTTTCAAGTTCATATGAGTGAGATATTCCCTTTTGAAGTTAGGTTGTCCAGTTAAGGAAAGTTAATCGAAATAGTAAGGGGTATTTTGATTTTTTCCTTATCCAATGATATTAAATTCGTTTTAGTGATATTTTAGGGGTCTGATCCTATTAGGTTCAGTTTTATAAACCTAATATACGCCTAGGGTTTTAGTTGAGAGTTCAACAAGAGAAAATAAGAGAAAAGAGGAGAGGACCAAGCGTTTGTCGAGATTCTTGTGTGTTGTTGCATATTTTCACCATGAGTTTGATCCCTAAGAGGTGCGTAAGCTTCCATAGTGTTGATTTAGTTCACCAACACACCAATCATGATATTTTTAGTGAAATTTCATTCTTGAAGTTGAAAGATTAGAGTTCCTGATAGGTTTTCTTGAATTAATTCTAAATATTATTGCGTTGGGGTTTTGATGATTTCTTGAGATAAAATTTACTGATTTCAGTGTTGTTTTGAGTAGATTAGAGTTTAATTTTATTAAGTAATTGAATCTAAGTGATTGGAAAATTAGAAACCGTTCAATTCTAGGGAGTTAGGTTAAGAAAACAAGCAAAGAAAGTCATCAAAGTTTTCTAAGTTGGGGCCTACCGCCCCACGCTAGCCACAGCGCCCCAACCACTTCTATGAATGTTAGGTTCTGGATCCCCATGCCATTTTGAATGCCAGGGTCACCTGCCCCCACCTGTTCTTCATTGTTTCTTCCGTTTGAGTTCTTTCAAAGGTACATTTACTCCCCTTTGATTCTAAACACTCTAAACTAATTGTAAACACCTAGAAATCGTTCATAATTGAAATTCAAGCTCATTTTAAGTTTTAATAAATGGATTAATTCCCAAATTTTATTTAAAAATAAAAATATTTACATTTTGAGGATTCTTTCGAGCATCCTAACAAAGTCCTTTTGAGCACTTTTGAGGAGTCTTCTACAACTTCTACTAACTTGTTTCAAGACTCGAGCAAGTGAGTATGAGTATGAATAGAATGTATTCATGAGTCTATCTTGTCATCATTAGATCCTTCATGTCATGAACCAAAATATTTGAATTCATAATTCGCATTCAAGAGAGAGTTAAGAGTAGAGTTCAAGAAAACATTTGAGTTCAATTGTAAATTCTTTAAGATCCATCATTTATTTGAACCAACTTTTGAGAAACTAAGTAAGAGAATGAGAAGAGCCGCATACATGAGTTTCATGTAGTTATGTAAACCTTCGAGTCGAGTTGTTTCATTTCCATAAATTCCATGTGGACTCTACAATTGAGTATCATTGAGAGGAGTCAAGTTCTAAGTCTTTTCATGATCATCCTGGACATCATGGATCTATAATGATGAGACAAATTATAGAAAATTCAAATGAACATCAATTAAAGAATATGAAGATTCCTTTAAACGGCGATTTTCCTGTATGACTTCTTATCATGACAAGTTAATTGTGAGACAATCATAAATGAAAGTTCAGATTGAGTCCCCTGCATTCTAGGAACGTATACATGAGGATATTTGTAGACTTATTCATCTACCTTGTTGATTGTATAGATACTTAATAATCTAAAGATGTTTTTCTAGATGGTCTTGTGTGTGTCTATTGTTATCTCGCAACTTGATGTTCGCAAAAATGTCAGCACAAATAATAAAATCATGTTCACAATTTTCTAATAATCGAATTAGTTCGTTTAGTGATGAAATCGTGACTCACCTCTAGAAGGGATAGAATTACTTAGAACAAATAAATATGAAAATTACTCTTGGAGTAATAAATTTGAAATTTACTCATAAATAGTAAATTAAAAATTACTAAAGCAAAAGACACATGGCATAATAAACTTGAAGTTTACTAATACTAATAATTTTATTAGTTGGTAAGAATAATTTGGTCGTCTCAAAGATAGTGTATACTAAGTAATACACATACATTGAACAACTAGAAGATTCTTCGAGAATTCTTTGTTTTGCTTGTTCTCGTGATAAGTTGATTGGATCACCCAATATTGAGACTAAATTCCTAAATTCTGAAAAGTATCAAAAGTGAATTTGTGCTCGTTCACCTCTCATGTGATATGATAAAGGGATGCTCAAAAAAAAAGATATAACATGTGCATTATTATCAACTTGCAGTTAGACATTCACATTATTTCTTATACAAGATAACTAAGTTTAAGAGCATAACTTTCAGAATATGCAATCAAAAAGATAATTTATCTTATAATATTGATAAATATTCAAGCTGATATGACATTAAATGTCTTAGAAAGTTCCATGTGTTGATCTGAAATATGATACCGCATATAAAAGTAATTGTACGCATCAAGACAATAAATTATGATCAAGTTTTCTTTCAATTCATTTATTGTCAGGGACCAAATACTCGATGTGCTTCGGACTCTTTATCTTGCTAAGGTCTTAGTTCATGAACCTGCAAGATTATCACAAGTTTTAACACAATCAACATTGATGGTATACCAATGATCAATATGATCTCATAATATTGTGTTTTTCTCCTCATCAGTCTAGATTTACCATTATAATAACGATTTTGTATTCATCACAATATTGGTGCTTTCAAATTTAATTATAATTAGAAAAATTATTTCTCCAAATAAAGTGTTACAATTCACTTTTTCACTAGTTGAAGTTTAATTTATTTATTTATTCACTTCAACCTTCATAATAGAGATAGCAAAAAAATAATTTATTTTTCTCATCCCACCAAATGACACCAAATTTTTTCTCATCTAGTTTTCTTGTACTTTCAAAGTACTTATACTGCAAACACAACATCAAGTCAAGTTGTTAGTCACATAACTCATATTTTTATTAGACTAGCAAACTCGATTTGTTTTTATCTGTCACAACTTTCTTACACAAGTTAATCAAGAGGAGTTGCAACACTCACACAACCAACAAAATTGCATTTCACAATTATTTTCATATTATGTGACTTGATAAGAAAACTTAATCACATGTTTTATGGTATTTTTTTATTTCAAGAATGAAATATATCTCACCATAACATTTCATGTTAAATGACTACTCAAAATGGTTTTCATAATTTATTTAAAACTCTCATGTTACAGTTTAAAATTATCACATTATATCCAAATAATAACATGTGATTTATTCCATAATTAATATATATATATATATTAATATATATTATATATATAGAGATATATAGTAAATATATATCAGATATAGATATATATATATATATATATATATATTTACATATATATATATATATATATATATATATATTATATATATATATATATATTATTATATATATATATATATATATCTGCACTTGTAACACTTTTTTAGAGCATTTTTCAAAGATGCAAAAATCACAATTTCACAATGATTTTTTTTCCGCATTTCATAAACCCCCATTATTTCAAGAATTCAAACATCTTTTTTTTCATCAAAAGTAGATTCACTTTACTCATGAAAATACTAGGTAAAGTTTTTTTCTCTACCTTTTCTCCACTTTTGAGCAAGTAGAAAAATACTTTACCGTCTTTTCTCTTCTATCTCTTGAAGAGAGAGACATTTGAGCGGAATGATGTTGAGATCCATATCTTGATATTTGCATTTTTTTAAACTGTGACAATATATGATACTCCTTAAAATTAATTGTGTAATATACCACAAATATAATAAATTACAGTTGAAATAAAATTAAAAAAATGTATGAATAAATCTATAGGTTGAGGCACGAATATCTCGCTCTTCTTAAGGAGATTCAAGCTCACTGCGACATAATCTACATCGATCCAGCAATAATACTCTTGGTTTGTCTCCTCCAAGATACCATAACCCAACAACATGTACAACTCATGCAACTTTGGATTAGTTGAAGAGTCCAAAGCTCCACAAAAAGAACACATTCCTTCAACATATAATACTCTCTTTGACATATGGTGAATATAGTTGAAGAATTAGAATACTATTCTTTGTCTCAACTCTCTCTTTGACTACTACACTAATTTCAATATAGACATAATAAAATAATACTCATCTTTTTCACTCTATATTTTCTTGTACTTCTGTTGTTCTTCTGCTATCAACACAAAAGAAGACTACACTATTTATAGGTGATGAATTCTTCCTTGCAATGAATAGGAGATAATGCGTA
The DNA here is from genome assembly GCA_027705065.1 of Solanum peruvianum. Taxonomy (NCBI): domain Eukaryota; kingdom Viridiplantae; phylum Streptophyta; class Magnoliopsida; order Solanales; family Solanaceae; genus Solanum; species Solanum peruvianum. The sequence goes on from JAKWJD010001763.1 coordinate 12,110,527, forward strand.
GTAAATTTGCCAAATGAATGGCTTAAATATTACATAAGTTACAAGACATAAATATAGAACAAATGGTGAAATGAAGAACTAATGGTTACAGAAGTTACTAAAAACTAATGACCAGTTTCTTCCAGAATTGATGAGAGTAAAGAGGTACAAATGTAATGTCCATAAAGTTGACATAACATCATATATAAATATAATATACTTTTATTAATATTAAAATGTCACAACAGCAGTCCCTTAAGGATGGAGTCTACGACATGCATGAAGCATGATAGACCAATCATTCTATATAAAATAATCATTGAAAAAATGGAAGGATCAAAGAATCAAAATGATACCTACGACATAAACACTTTATGAAACTTTATGAGAGGGACAGTGAAATAATTAAGTAATGAAAACTCAATAAGTTATTTCATATTGTAAATTGATACAAAATGATATATCGTTGAAGATGTCTTTGATACATAGCGCGCAATATTGTAAAATATTATGATGATACTAATTCTACGACTATTAAAGCATGTTGATGTGGAAATAATTATCAAGTGAAAAGTGGAATGATACATCTTGGTAAGCGTAAAACTTATTTGACTTGAAATATAGGAACTAGAAGATGTCATACATTTAACATTAAATGTTGTCACTTGACAAAATTGATATGAAAAATATGTGATGGGTTCAAAATCTAAAGCACATACAAGTTTTTGGAAACATATTTATAATCTTCATAAGGATTAAATAGATTCAAAATGCATAAAACATAAACAAGTAATGTTATGCAAGTTGATGGCTTAAATTAAAACTCTTCAAGAGTTTTTAAAAGGCAATAGATTATTTGCTTATATAAGTTGAAGTAAGGAAATCTTTGATCTCAAAGGTATGATTCATAAAAGGAGATTGAAAAAAAACATATTTTGTGAAAGCATTTCTACACACATAAGCTCCCAAGAATGGTGATACATGCACCATGTTTGTTCAAGTAATATTCAAGAAGATGGTACACAACCTTGAAAAACAAAGATTCAAGTCTCAGGATTGATTTCTCCATTAGGGGGAGTTAATACGTGATTTACGCTTTTTACCTTTCAAAGTTTTGTCCCATTGGATGTTCATTGTAAGGTTTTTGATGAAGCATTCATAATGTGTATCATTAGATATGTGTACTCTTCTTCCTTCACTAGATTTTTTTTCCTCGTTGGGTTTTGTTAAGTAAGATTTTGAAAAAGCACCTAATCAAATTATATTCAAGGTGGAGTGTTATTAACATATTTGTATTATATTGAATGTCTTATTGTGTGGAGTACTTTCAGGATATATGATTAGGCAGAACAAACTCTTAAATTCCCAACCCTAAGAGACAATGTTTTACCAAATGACATATACATCCTTCAAATTTAAAATACATAAGTATGGTTGTCTTTTATTAGTGAATGGGTCAAATAGATACAAGGTGGTGTCACGACCCAAAACGAGCCGCGAGTGGCACCCACACTTATACTACTATGTGAGCGAACCAACAAATCTAAACCCCAACGTTTACCAATATTTCAACCATAATGACCAAAATATAATGCGGAAGACCCAAAACTTATTAATATAACCAATAAATAAGCTTCTAAAGTTTATCAATTATCATCCCCGAAATCTGGAAGTCATCACACCAAGAAAATCTATCCTCAAATTTCTAAATCTAAGTGTAACGACCTGTTTAGTCGTTTTGAGCAGCAGATTTTTAATTCTGGAAAAACTGGCCAAAACTACGGGCACTGCGACGGACCGTCACAGGCACGACGGCCCGTCGAGGGTGCAGCGTGTCAGCATACTTAGAATTCTGAAATTGGGTACTGAAAATCGACTCTCTGTAAATTGTGACGGACCTGCAGGATGTGCCGTCACATCCACGACGAACCGTCGCGAGTTTCCGTTGCAAAACACTTCAACTTTTGAGAATTTGGTACAAGAAACGAGTTTCAGACCGTCAGGACGGAGGTGCAGGACGGACCGTCACAGGTGTGACGGGCCGTCACAGCCCACCTGGAACCTGGGGAGGTGCGACGACCACCGTGACGGACCGTCGCAGGCACGACGGCCCGTCACAGGTTGCGCAAATCCCAGGCAGAATAGGATTCCTCTACACGTTTAAGGGTCGTTTTGGACTATTCTTTCCTTATTTATAAAGATTGAGGGTTAATATTAATAAGTTAATTACTTGGGGGTTAAAAGAGGTAACCTAAGTTAATTAGTGGGTTTTATTGTCCTCCTTTACACTTAATTATACTTTTAATTAGGGAAAAAAGAAGGAGGGTTGGAATAAAACAAAACAAAAGAAAAGAACAGAAAGAGAGGAGAAACGAACGAGTAGAGAGAGAGAAACGAAGTGGATAGCAAGGATTTTGAGAAGATAGCTTGTTGATTCAATTCTTCGGTGGAGGTAGGTTATGGTTTTTACGATATTCGTAGTGAACTCTCAATAGTGAATGATATGTATTGATTGTATTGTAAACCCTGCTATGTACTTAATTGTATGCTTGCATGAATATGATTATGTGATTTTGGTAAGACAAGCATGATGAAAACTATCTAATTCCAAATCTTGAAAGAAACTTTAATCTATGTTATTAATGATGATGCCTTGGTATAAAAGAAGGCTTGATGAATTAAAGTGAGGGGATAGATGATGCTTGGTATAGAGAAGGCTTGATGAACGGATAGAATGAGATTAGTGGATCGGAGTGTCACGTTCCGACACATAGTATTAGTGGATCGGAGTGTCACGTTCCGACACATAGTATTAGTGGATCGGAGTGTCAAGTTCCGACACATAGTATTAGTGGATCGGAGTGTCACGTTCCGACACATAGTATAGGGGACGGGTGTCACGAACCGACACGTAGATATAGGGGATCGGAGTGTCACGTACCGACACATATAGGGGATCGGAGTGTCACGTTCCGACACATATAGGGGATCAGAGTGTCACGTACCGACACATATAGGGGATCGGAGTTTCACGTACCGACACATAGTGGTAGGGGATCGGAGTGTCACGTACCGACACAAGAGGAAGAAAGATAATGAATCTTGAAAGATGATAATATACTCAACATAATGAACTTAATTCCCAAATGAGTATGGTATTGAGGCTTGAGCCTCATGGATGAACTTGATGGTATTTATTGACGATATAATACTTGTTGTTGCTACATGTTGAGTTTATAGTTGATTTATAATATTACTTATATATATATCTTCTATTTTGAGTTGGCCGATGATATCTATCAGTACTTGTGGTTGTATGACCCCCTACTTTTATGTTTTCTCTTGTTATTATGAAATGCAGCAGCAAACGTTCCGTCAACTTCAACACAACAGTAACTCGAGCCAGTTTTCGTCATACCGGATCTCAGGGTGAGCTAATGCTTCTAGCTTGGACTGGGTCTCCTTCTTCAAGTCTTGATGCCTTGCTCTTCCGGCATGGACTAGCTTTTTAGTTATTTTGTTTTAGACATTCCTAGCTTACTTAGTAATTTGAGATAGATGTTCTTGTGATGATGACTTCCAGATTTGGGGATAATAATAATAGTTTTGAGTTGTTTTATTAATGAGTTTAAGTCTTCCGCATTATTTTCTGTTGATATATCTTGAAATGTTAAGGGTAAGTTTGGTTGGTTCGCTCACATAGGAGGGTAAATGTGGGAGCCAGTCGCGTCCCTGATTTGGGTCGTGACAAACTTGGTATCAGAGCATTAGGTTCGTTGGTCTCATCACACAAGAACAGGTCTAGTAGAGTCTTAAGGAACGGTAGGGGGCGCCTTTACTTTTCCTTGAGAGGCTATAAGATTTATGAAAATTTCATTCTTTCATTCTTTCTTTCGTGCTACTACTTGAGTCCAATTGGTATCTAGGCGATACGAATTGGTATCTGACCATCTTCACTCTATTTCGAAGATGGTTAGAACTAGAGCAACGACCGCACCAGCAGCGACAACGGAAAGACAAGAAACGACTGAGCCAGCCACTGGGGCTATGGCTCGAGGGAGAACAACGGCAAGAGGCCGTGTAGAGGTCGTGGGAGGATGTCCTCTAGGGAAGAGGACGAGCACCTAGTCCATCTGAGGCTAGGGCAGTGACTCCTCCACTGACTGAGGAGGTCGTAAGAGAGGGTGAGGAAGGGGAAACTGAACAAGAGCAGAATGAGGAATTGCCACCCCAACCTCCACCTACCCCAGAAATGATCAATCAGGTTCTTGCTTACCTTAGCGGGTTATCTGATCACGGTCAGGCACCCTCCAGTGGTTTCTGCACCAACACCTCCGGTTAAGAGATACGACATGCGGCTACTATGGCTCCCCGCATGGATGCATCGTTGGGAATAGGCACATTTCCACGTCTGACTACTGGGCCTATTATGACAAACGATCAACATGCTTTTCAGTAAGTTCTTGAAATTGAAACCTCCGTCTTTAAGGGTGCAGAATCAGAGGATGCCTACGATTTTCTAGTTGATTGTCATGAGCTACTACACAAGATGGGTATAGTAGAGAGGTTTGGTGTCGAGTTCGTGAGCTATCAGTTTCAAGGGAACGCCAAAATGTGGTGGCGGTCACATGTTGAGTGTCAACCAACAGAGGCACCACCTATGACTTGGGAATCATTCTCTACCCTGTTTATGGAGAAGTATATCCCAAGGACTTTGAGAGATAGAAAAAGGGACGAGTTCTTGAGTCTAGAGCAAGGGGGATGACAGTTAACGCGTATGAGGCTAAATTTCGCGCACTATCCAGATATGCCACCAACTTTGTTTTCAGTCCACAAGAACGGATCCGCCCGTTTCGTGAAGGGGTTGAGGTCAGAATTGCGGATTTCAGGCATTACAGATAGCGGCAACGGCAACATCCTTCCAAGAGGTGGTAGACTTTGTGATAGAGGTGGAAGGAGTGAAACCAGATGACTTCACCACGACACTGACATCAAAAAGGTTTCGAAGGGGAGGTGAGTTTAATGGTTCTTACTCTAGGGGACAGAACTCCGGAGGTCACTCGTTCGACCAATACAGTCTTCGCTACAGACTGTGGTTGGGGGTCCGCCTCAGAACGGTCAACACTACTCTGAGAGACCTATGCCTGACTCCAGAGATGTTCTATGGATGTGGGGAGGTTGACATATTAGGAGGAATTGTCCAAAACAGAGTTACAGACCCCCACTAGCTAGAGGTAGGGGTGGTCATGGTAGAGGCCGTTTTTCTGGAGGACGTGGCTGGTAGAGGTAATGGTGGTCACCAAAACGGCAGAGGTGAAGGGCAAAACGGAGCCACTACTACACAACATGGTAGGGGCAACGGACAGACAAATAATGGGGCTCATTGCTACGCTTTCCCTGGGAGATCTGAAGCGGAGGCGTCTGATGCGGTTATCACAGGTAACCTTTTGATTTGTGATTGCATGCTTCCGTTTTGTTTGATCCTGGATCCACATTTTCTTATGTATCTTCCTCATTTGCTAATGGTCTAATTTGCATTGTGAATTACTCGACATGCCTATTCGTGTTTCTACTCCGGTGGGTGAGTCTGTGATAGTTGAAAAGGTATATAGGTCTTGTTAGGTCTTGTTTGGTGAATTTTGTGGGGAGCACACTTATGTAGATTTGGTTATTTTAGAAATGGGTGACTTTGATGTAATTCTGGGTATGACTTGGCTTCTCTCCGAATTTTGCGATTTTGGATTGTAATGCTAAAACGGTGACGTTAGCCAAGCCTGGGGCAGATCCGTTAGTGTGGGAGGGCGACTACACTCCAATCCGGTGCGTATCATCTCCTTTCTTCGTGCTAAAAATGGTTAGTAAGGGGTGTTTAGCTTTCTTGGCACATCTCAAGGATGACACTACTCAAGTTCCTTCGATTGAGTCGGTTTCGGTAGTCCGCGAGTCTTGGATGTGTTCCCTGCAGATCTTCCCGGTATGCCACCAGATAGGGATATTGACTTCTGTATCGATCTTGAACCGGGCACACGCCCCATTTCTATACCCCCTTATAGAATGGCTCCCGCCGAATTAAGAGAGTTAAAGGCTCAACTTCAAGAGTTGTTGAGCAAGGGCTTCATTAGACCAAGTGCATCTCCTTGGGGTGCTCCGGTGTTATTTGTGAAAAGAAGGATGGGAGTTTAGATGTGCATAGACTAGACACACTGAACAAGGTAACTATTAAGAACAAGTACCCTCTTCCTCGCATTGATGACTTTTCGATCAACTACAAGGTTCTTGTGTCTTCTCGAAGATCGACTTGAGATCCGGTTATCATCAATTGAAAATACAGGCAGCGGATGTGCCAAAGACCGCTTTTCGAACTAGGTATGGGCATTATGAATTCGTAGTGATGTCCTTTTGGTCTTACAATGCCCCCGCTGCTTTCATGAGCTTGATGAAGGGATTTTTAAGCCATATTTGGACCTCTTTGTGATCGTATTTATAGATGATATACGGTATATTCTAAAAGTAAGAAGGAACATGAGGAGCATTTGAGGTTGTATTGGAAATGTTGAGGGAGAAAAAGCTTTATGCAAGTTCTCTAAGTGTGAGTTTTGGCTAGATTAGTGTCCTTCTTGGGGCACGTGGTTTCTAAAGATGGGGTGATGGTGGATCCATATAAGATAGAGACGGTGAAAAATGGGTAAGACCTACTAATGTGTCAGAAATAAGTAGTTTTGTGGGGTTAGCTAGCTACTACCGCCGATTCGTCAAGGATTCTCTTCTATTGCTTCCCAATTACGAACTTGACTAAGCAGAATGTTCCATTTGTATGGTCAGATGAGTGTGAGGAAAGTTTTCAGAAACTCAAGACTTTGTTGACTACCGCGCCTATCCTTACCTTGCCGTAGAGGGTACGAACTTCATTGTTTATTGTGATGCATCCTATTCGGGTTTGGGTGCAGTGTTAATGCAAGAGAAGAATGTGATTGCTTATGCTTCGAAGGCAATTAAAGGTGCATGAACGTAACTATCCGACCCATGATCTGGAGTTGGCCGCGGTAGTATTTGCACTAAAGCAATGGAGACACTATTTGTATGGGGTTTAAGTGTGAGTCTATACGGACATCGTAGCCTACAGTATGTGTCTTCACTCAGAAAGACTTGAATTTGAGACAGAGGAGATGGATGGAACTACTGAAGGACTACGACATCACTATCTTGTATCATCCGGGAAAAGCAAATGTTGTGGCAGATGCTTTGAGTAGAAAGGCCGGAAGCATGGGAAGTATAGCTCATTTGCAAGCTTCTAGACGCCCATTGCTAGAGAAGTGCAGATTCTGGCTAATGACCTTATGAGGTTGGAAATAATGAGAAGGGAGGATTGTTAGCTTGTGTAGAGGCAAAATCTTCTTTTCTTGATCAGATTAAAGGGAAACAGTTTGATGATGAGAAGCTAAGTCGAATCCAGATAAGGTGTTGCAAGGAGAGGCTAAAGAGGCAATAATTGATGAGGTGTTTTTTGAGAATTAAGGAAGGGTATGTGTACCCCGCATCGATGATTTGATCACCACTATTCTTACGAGGCTCATAGTTCCGGATATTCTAACATCCTGGTGCAACCAAGATGTATCGCGACCTAAAGCAACACTTCTGGTGGAGTAGAATGAAGCGGGATATTGTTGAGTTTGTTGCCAAATGTCCAAACTGTCAACAAGTAAGTATGAACACCAGAGGCCCGGAGGAACACTTCAGAGAATGCCCATTCCTGAATGGAAGTGGGAGAGAATCGCGATGGACTTCGTGGTTGGTCTTCCCAAGACATTGAGTAAGCATGACTCTATTTGGGTGATTGTTGATAGGTTAACTAAGTCCGGTCATTTCATTCCGGTCAAGGTGACCTACAATGCAGAAAGTTAGCCAAGATCTACATCTCAGAGATCGTTCGTTGCATGGATTTCCACTCTCCATCATATCGGATAGAGGTACGCAGTTTACTTCTAAGTTTTGGAGGACATTACATGCTGAATTAGGTACTAGGTTGGACCTTAGCACGGCATTTCACCCTCAGACCGATGGTCAGTCTGAGCGAACGATTCAAGTGTTGGAGATATGCTTCGTGCATGTGTGATAGAGTTTGGTGGCCATTGGGATAGCTTTTTACCCTTGGCAAAGTTTTCATACAATAATAGCTATCACTCCAGTATTGACATGGCTCCATTTGAAGCATTGTATGGGAGGAGGTGTAGATCTCCCATTGGTTGGTTTGATGCCTTTGAAGTTAGACCTTGGGGAACTGATCTGTTGAGAGATTCTATGGAGAAGGTGAAAGCTATTCAAGAAAGCTTTGGCGTCAAAGTAGACAAAAGGAGTATGCAGAACGAAAGGTTAGAGACTTGGAGTTCATGGAAGGTGAACAAGTCCTGTTGAAGGTTTCAACCATGAAAGGAGTGATGCGGTTCGGAAAAGGGTAAGTTAAGTCCAAGGTACATTGGACCATTTGAAGTGCTTAAGCGAATAGGGGAGGTGGCTTATGAATTAGCCTTGCCCCCAGGGCTGTCCGGAGTGCATCCGGTATTTCATGTGTCCATGTTGAAAAGATACCATGGAGATGGAAACTACATCATCCGTTGGGATTCAGTCTTGTTTGATGAGAACTTGACTTATGAGGAGGAACCGGTTGCTATATTAGATAGGGAAGTTCGCAAGTTGAGGTCGAGAGAGATTGCATCCATCAAAGTTCAATGGAAGAATCGACCGGTTGAAGAAGCTACTTGGAGAAGGAGGCAGATATGCAAGAAAAATATCCGCATCTGTTTACAGATTCAGGTACTCCTTTTCGCCATTGTTTTCTTCTTGGATCGTTCGGGGACGAACGATGGGTAAATTGGTATCTATTGTAATGACCTGTTAGTCGTTTTGAGCAGCAGATTTTTAATTCTGGAAAAACTGGCCAAACTAAGGGCACTGCGACGGACGTCACAGGCACGACGGCCCGAGGGTCTTCGTTGTGCAAGCGTGTCAGCATACTTAGAATCTGAAATTGGGTACTGAAATCGACTCTCTGTAAATTGTGACGGACCTGCAGGACGTGCCGTCACATCCACGACGAACCGTCGCGAGTTTCCGTTGCAAAACACTTCAACTTTTGAGAATTGGTACAAGAAACGAGTTTCGGACCGTCAGGACGGAGGTGCAGGACGGACCGTCACAGGTGTGACGGGCCGTCACAGCCCACCTGGAACCTGGGGAGGTGCGACGACCACCGTGACGGACCGTCGCAGGCACGACGGGCCGTCACAGGTTGCGCAAATCCCAGGCAGAATAGGATTCCTCTACACGTTTTAAGGGTCGTTTTGGACTATTCTTTCCTTAATTATAAAGATTGAGGGTTAATATTAATAAGTCTAATTACTTGGGGGTTAAAAGAGGTAACCTTAGTTAATTAGTGGGTTTTAATTGTCCTCCTTTACACGTAATTATACTTTTAATATAGGGTAAAAAAAAGGAGGGTTGGAATAAAACAAAACAAAGAAAAGAACAGAAAGAGAGGAGAAACGAACGAGTAGAGAGAGAGAAACGAAGTGGATAGCAAGGATTTGAGAAATAGCTTGTTGATTCAATTCTTCGGTGGAGGTAGGTTATGGTTTTTACGATATTCGTAGTGAACTCTCAATAGTGAATGATATGTATTTATGTATTGTATGTAAACCTGCTATGTACTTAATTGTATGCTTGCATGAATATGATTATGTGATTTGGTAGACAAGCATGATGAAAACTATCTAATTCCAAATCTTGAAAGAAACTTTAATCTATGTTATTAATGATGATGCCTTGGTATAAAAGAAGCTGATGAATTAAAGTGATGGGATTGATGATGCCTTGGTATAGAGAAGGCTTGATGAATGGATAGAATGAGATTAGTGGATCGGAGTGTCACGTTCCGACACATAGTATTAGTGGATCGGAGTGTCACGTTCCGACACATAGTATTAGTGGATCGGAGTGTCACGTTCCGACATATAGTATTAGTGGGACGGGTGTCACGAACCGACACGTAGATATAGGGGATCGGAGTGTCACGTACCGACACATATAGGGGATCGGAGTGTCACGTTCCGACATATATAGGGGATCGGAGTGTCACGTACCGACACATATAGGGGATCGGAGTGTCACGTACCGACACATAGTGGTAGGGGATCGGAGTGTCACGTACCGACACAAGAGGAAGAAAGATAATGAATCTTGAAAGATGATAATATACTCAACATAATGAACTTAATTCCCAAATGAGTATGGTATTGAGGCTTGAGCCCTCATGGATGAACTTGATGGTATTTATTGACGATTATAATACTTGTTGTTGCTACATGTTGAGTTTATAGTTGATTTATAATATTATTGATATATATTATCTTCTATTTTGAGTGCCGATGATATCTACTCAGTATTTGTGGTTGTACTGACCCCCTACTTTTATGTTTTCTTCTTTGTTATTTATGAAATGCAGCAAACGTTCCGTCAACTTCAACACAACAGTAACTCGAGCCAGTTTTCGTCATACCGGATCTTCAGGGTGAGCTAATGCTTCTAGCTTGGACTGGGTCTCCTTCTTCAAGTCTTGATCCTTGATCTTCCGGCATGGACTAGCTTTTTAGTTATTTTGTTTTTAGACATTCCTAGCTTAGTAATTGAGATAGATGTTCTTGTGATGATGACTTCCAGATTTTGGGGATATAATAATTTTGAGTTGTTTTATTAATGAGTTTAAGTCTTCCGCATTATTTTCTGTTGATATATCTTGAAATGTAAGGGTAAGTTGGTTGGTTCGCTCACATAGGAGGGGTAAATGTGGGTGCCAGTCGCGTCCGATTTGGGTCGTGACACTAAGAGTATTTAAGAAGCTAAAATAAGTAAACAGATGGTCCATGTCCGAACATCAAGGACATCAAGACGTAAATGAGAGAATCCAGTCCGAGCTAGGAACAATAGCTCACCCTGAAATCTGATATGTTGGAGACTGGCTAGAGTTTAGGGCGAGTCAAAGTCGATGGCACGCTTGCTGCACTCCATTAATAACAAAGAAGAAAATTACAAGTAGGGGTCAGTACAAGGAACACGTACTGAGTAGGTATCATCGGCCAACTCAAAATAGAAAGCAATATATACTGAATAATAATATAAAATCAACCACAATACTTAACAGGTGACAACAACAAGTAGAAGAACCATTGGCAACAACACCAAGCACACCTATGAGGACTCAAGCCTCCACACCATACTCATTTGGGAAATAGGTTCTTCAAATTTGAGTATATTAACATAATTCAAGATTACTTCTCTTTATAATTATCGTGTCGGAATGTGACACTCTGATCCCCTAATACTACCGTGTCGGAACGTGACACTCTGATCCATTATTATTACCGTGTCGGAATGTGACACTCCGATCCCCTAATACTACGTGTCGGAACATGACACTCCGATCCCCTAATACTACGTGTCGGAACGTGACACTTCGATCCCCTAATACTATGTGTCGGAACGTGACACTCTGATCCTCTAATACTACGTGTCAGAACGTGACACTCCGATCCATTTATCTCATTGTTTTATTTCATCAAGTCTTCTTTATGACAAGGCGTCATCTTAATAGAGAGGATTTAAGATTTAAGATTCAACAGTCTCATCATTCTAATCCACCACAATTACACAATCACAACATACAACCACACAATCAAGCATATAGAAGACTTTACAATACCACTCAATACATATCAATCGCTATTTAGAGTTTATCTATCACATAGAAATAAACCATAACCTACCTCCACCGAAGAATCGTGATCAAGCAAGCTACTTCCCAATGCCTTTGCTTTCCTCTTCGTTGTCTCTCTCTCGCTCGTTCTCCCCTCTTCCTGTTGTTTTTTATTTTCCTTCTGCAGATTCTTTTTTCTTTTACCCTAATTATCATATAATCCGTTATGATAAAAGTAACCCACTATTTATTTACTTATTATCTTCTTTAAGCCCTAAGTAAATAAATTATAAACTTACCCCACTAATTTCATAATTATAATCATGAATAGTCCAAAACACCCCTTTAAAACTTTTAGCAGAAATCCGACCCAGTCGGGGTTACGCAGCTTGTGACGGTCCGTCGTGTCTATGACGGTCCGTCCTGCAGGTCCATCACAAAGTTCAGAGAGTTAAATTCAGTAAAGAGGTTTGTGACGGTCCGTCGTATCTACGACAGTCCGTGCTGCAGTTCCGTCGTGAAGTTCAGATAGTCGATCTCAGTACCTAGATTCGGAGTTGAGTGTTTACAACGAATACGCTCGACGGACCGTTGTGCCTAAGACGGTTCGTCCTACCTGTCGTCGAGGGTAATGAGGAGAGCAGCAGAAGAAATTACTCAAGTATGGGACGACGGAGTCCATCACGGTCCGTCGTGGACATGACGGTCCGTCGCGTGATCCGTCGACCCAGTCAGTTTTTATCAAAATAATTCTACTGCTCGAACCGACTAAACAGGTTGTTACAATAGATACCAATTTACCCATCGTTCGTCCTCGAACGATCACAAGAAGAAAAACAAGGGCGAGAAAGAGTACGTGAATCTGTAAAAAGATGTGGATATCTTTCTTGCATATCACACTCCTTCTCCCAAGTGGACTCTTCAACTGGTCGATTCTTCCACTGAACCTTGATGGATGCAATCTCCCTTGATCTCAACTTGCGGATTTCTCTATCTAAAATAGCAACAGGCTCCTCCTCATAAGACAAATTCTCATCAAGAAGAACTGAATCCCACGAATAATGTAGTTTCCATCCCCATGGTATTTTTTAGCATAGACACGTGAAATACCGGGTGCACTCCTGAGAGTCCTAGAGGCAATGCCAATTCATAAGCCCCCTTCCCCACGCGCTTCAGAACTTCAAATGGACCAATATACCTCGGACTAAGCTTACCTCGCTTACCAAACCGCATCACCCTTTCATGGGTGAAACCTTCAGCAAGACTTGTTCACCCTCCATAAAATCCAAGTTCCTAACCTTTCGATCTGCATATTCTTTCTGCCTGTTCTGAGCTGCTGGAAGCTTTTCCTGAATGAATTTTACTTTATCTAATGATTCCCTCAAAAGATCAGTACCCCATGGTCTCACCTCAAATGCATCAAACCAACCAATGGGAGACCTACATCTCCTCCCATACAATGCCTCGAATGGGGCCATATCAATACTTGAGTAATAGGTATTATTGTATGAAAACTCTGCTAAGGGTAAGAAGTTTTCCCAATGACCACCAAATTCTATCACACATGCACGAAAGCATATCTTCAAACACCTGAATCGTTCGCTCAGACTGACCATCGGTCTGAGGGTGAATGCAGCAGTACTAAGATCCAACCTAGTACCTAATTCAGCATGCAATGTTTTCCAAAACTAGAAGAAGTAAATTGCGTACCTCTATCTGATATGATGGAAAGTGGAACTCCATGCAATCGAACAATTTCTGAAATATAGAGTTTGGCTAACTTCTCTGCATTGTAAGTCACCTTGAGCGGAATGAAGTTGGTAGACTTAGTTAATCTGTCAACAATTACCCAAATAGAATCAAACTTACCCAATGTCTTTGGAAGGCCAACCACAAAATCCATTGCAATTCTTTCCCATTTCCATTCAGGAATGGGCATTTTCTGAAGTGTTCCTCCAGGCCTCTAGTGTTCATACTTTACCTGCTGACAATTCGGGCATTGGGCAACAAAATCAACAATGTCACGCTTCATCCTACTCCACCAAAAATGTTGCTTTAGGTCACGATACATCTTGGTTGCACCAGGATGTATAGAATACCTTGAACTATGAGCCTCTATAAGAATAGTGTGAATCAAATTATCAACACGGGGCACACATACCCTTCCCTTAATTCTCAAAACGCCTTCCTCATCAATTATTGCCTCTTTAGCCTCTCCTCGTAATACCATATCTCGAATTCAGATCTGTTTCTCATCAGTAAACTGTTTTCCCTTAATCTTGTCAAGAAAAGAAGATCTTGCCTCCACACAGGCCAAAAATCCTCCCTTCTCTAGTACCTCCAGCCTCATAAAGTCATTAGCAAGAATCTGAACCTCTCTAGCCAATGGGCGTCTAGAAACTTGTAAGTGGGCTAGACTTCCCATGCTTCCTGCTTTTCTACTTAAAGAATCTGCCACACATTAGCTTTTCCTGGGTGATACAAAATAGTAATATCATAGTCCTTCAGTAGTTCCATTCACCTCCTCTGTCTCAAATTCAAATCTTTAGAGTAAAGACATACTGTAAACTACGATGATCTGTATAGACTTCACACTTAACCCCATATAGATAATGTCTCCATTGCTTTAATGCAAACACGACTGCAGCCAACTCCAAATCATGGGTCGGATAGTTACGTTCATGCACTTTTAATTGCCTCGAAGTATAAGCAATTACATTCCTCTCCTGCATTAGCACTGCACCCAAACCAGAATAAGATGCATCACAATAAACAATGAAATTCTTACCTTCCACTGGCAAGGTAAGAATTGGTGCAGTAGTCAACAAGGTCTTGAGGTTCTGGAAGCTTTCTTCACATTCGTCCGACCATACAAATGGAACATTCTGCTTAGTCAAATTTGTCAATTGGGAAGCAACAGAAGAAAATCCCTTGACAAATCGACGGTAGTAGCTAGCTAAACCAACAAAGCTCCTTACCTCTGTAACATTAGTAGGTCTTACCCAACTCTTCACTGCTTCAATCTTAGAAGGATCCACCATCACTCCATCCTTAGAAACTACGTTTCCCAAGAAGGACACTGAATCTAGCCAAAACTCACACTTGGAGAATTTGGCATAAAGCCTTTTCTCCCTCAACACTTCCAATACAATTCTCAAATGCTCCTCATGTTCTTTCCTGCTCTTTGAGTATATCAGTATATCATCAATGAATACAATGACAAAGAGATCCAGATATGGCTTAAAAATCCCGTTCATCAGGCTCATGAAAGCAGCAGGGGCATTCGTAAGCCCAAAAGACATTACTAAGAATTCATAATGCCCATACCTGGTTCGAAAAGCAGTCTTTGGCACATCTGCTGCCCGTATTTTCAATTGATGATAACAGATCTCAAATCAATTTTTGAGAAGGTACAAGCACCTTGTAACTGATCGAACAAATCATCAATGCGAGGAAGAGGATACTTGTTCTTAATAGTTACCTTATTCAGTTGCCTGTAGTCTATGCACATCCGAAAACTTCCATCCTTCTTCTTCACAAATAAAACAGGAGCACCCCAAGGGGATGCACTTGGCCTAATAAAACCTTTACCTAAAAACTCCTGAAGTTGGGCCTTTAACTCCCTTAACTCAGCTGGAGCCATTCTATAAGGGGGTATGGAAATGGGGCGAGTACCCGGCTCCAGATCAATACAAAAATCAATATCCCTATCCGGTGGCATACCAGGAAGGTCTGCAGGAAACACATCCAGAAACTCACGGACTATCGAGACAGACTCAATCGAAGGTACTTGGGAAGTATCATCCCTGAGATGTGCCAAGAAAGCTAAACAACCCTTACTAACCATTCTCTTAGCACGAAGAAAGGAGATGATATGAACTGGAGTGGAAGTATAGTCACCCTCCCACACTAGCGGATCTGTCCCAGGCTTGGCCAATGTCACAGTTTTAGCATTACAATCTAAGATTGCAAAATTTGGAGAAAGCCAAGTCATACCCAGAATTACATCGAAATCAACCATCTCTAGAATAATCAAGTCTACATGAGTATTGCTCCCCACAAAAGTCACAAGACAAGACCTATACACCTTCTCAACTATCACAGACTCACCCACAGGAGTAGAGACACGAATAGGCATGTCAAGCAAATCACAATATAAATCAAGACCAGTAGAAAATGAGGAAGATACATATGAAAATGTGGATCCAGGATCAAATAATACAGAAGCCATGCAATCACAAACCAAAAGATTACCTGTGATAACAGCATCAGATGTCTCTACTTCAGACCTCCCGGAGAAGCATAACAATGGCCCTATCACCTGTCTGCCCGTTGCCCCTACCATGTTGCGCTGCAGTAGCTCCAGCTTGCCCGCCACCCCGACTGATTTGGTGACCACCATTACCGGCCACCACGTCCTCCAAATGGCGGCCTCCCATGACCACCTCTACCTCTAACTATTGGGGTCTGTAACTCTGTTTTGGACAATACCTCCTAATATGTCCAGTCTCTCCACATCCATAACAATCTCTGGAGTCAAGCATAGGTCTCTGTGAGAATGACGAAGTCTGGGGATAACCTCCAAACTCAGAGAAATGTTGACTGGTCTGCGATGGACCCCCAGCTACAGCCTGCAGTGAAGACTGAATAGGTCGAGTTGGGTAACCTCCTGAACTCTGCCCTCTGGAGTTAGAACCACTAATCTCACCTCCCTTACGGAACTTCTTAGATGTTGACTCCATGGTGAAATCGTCTGGCTTCAGCCCCTCCACCTCTATCACAAAATCAACCACTTCCTGAAAGGATTTTGCTGCAGCAGCTACCTGTAAGGCTGGGATCTGCAAATCTGACCTCAATCCCTTCACAAAACGGCGAATCCGCTCTTGTGGACTGAAGCAAAGCTGGGTGGCATACCTGGATAGTGCACGAAACTTAGCCTCATAAGCAGTAACAGACATCCTTCCTTGCTCTAGGCTCAGGAACTCATCTCTCCTCCTATCCCTCAAAGTTCGGGGTATATACTTCTCCATAAATAAGCTAGAGAATGATGCCCAAGTCATAGGTGGTGCCTGTGCTGGTTGACACTCAACATACGACCGCCACCACATTTTGGCATTCCCCTGAAACTGATAGGTCACAAACTCAACACCGAATCGTTCTACTATGTCCATCTTATGTAGCAGCTCATGACAATCAACCAGAAAATCATAGGCATCCTCAGATTCAGCACCCTTGAAGACTGGAGGTTTCAACTTCAGAATTTAGTGAAAAGTTCATGCTGATCACTCGTCATTATAGGCCTGTAGTCAATCGAGGAAACGTGAAACGTGCCTACTTCCAATGAGGCATCCATGCGGGGAGCCACAGCAGCTGCATGTTGTACTCCCGGAACCTGGGGTGCTGGTGCAGAAAACACTGGAGGTGTTTGGCCCTGATCAAATAACCCGCTATGATAAGTAAGAACCTGGTTAATCATCTGTAGGGTAGGCTGGGGTGGTAATTCCTCATCTTGAACCTGCTCATTTTCCCCTCCTTCACCCTCTCTCACTACCTAATCAGTCGGTGGAGGAGTCACCGCCCTATTACTAGCTGGACCAGGTGTTTGTCCCCTACCTCTAGAGGGCGTCCTCCTGGGACCTCTACAACGGCCTCTTGTCATTGCTCCTCCTCGAGCTACAGCCCCAATGGTTGGCTCAGACGCACCATGTCTTGCCAGTGTTGGTGTTGGCACAGTTGTTTCTCTAGTTCTAACCATCTGCAAAATAGAGTGAGGATGTAGGATACCAATTTGTATCACCTAGATACCAATTGGATCCAAGTAATAGCACGAAAGAAGGAAAGAATGAAATTTGCCTAAAGTCCTAAAGCCTCTCAAAGAAAAGTAAGGGCGTCCCCCTACCGTTCCTCATGACTCTACTAGACTCGTTCTTGTGTGATGAGACCAACGAACCTAACGCTCTGATACCAAGTTTGTCACGACTCAAAACGAGCCGCGAGTGGTACCCACACTTATCCTCCTATGTGAGCGAACCAACAAATCAAAACCCCAATGTTTACCAATATTTCAACCATAATGACCAAAATATAATGCAGAAGACCCAAAACTTATTAATATAACTAATCAATAAGCTTCTAAAGTTTATCAATTATCATCCCCAAAATCTGGAAGTCATCACACCAAGAAAATCTATCCTCAAATTTCTAAATCTAAGAGTATTTAAGAAGCTAAAATAAGTAAACAGATGGTCCATGTCCGAACTTCAGGGACATCAAGACGTAAATGAGAGAATCCAGTCCGAGCTAGGAACAGTACCTCACCCTGAAATCTGATATGCTGGAGACTGGCTAGAGTTGAGGGCGAGTCGAAGTCGATGGTAAGCTTGCTGCACTCCACAAATAACAAAGAAGAAAATTACAAGTAGGGGTCAGTACAAGGAACACGTACTGAGTAGGTATCATCGGCCAACTCAAAAAATAAAAAGCAATATATACTGAATAATAATATAAAATCAACCACAATACTTAACAGGTGACAACAACAAGTACAAGAACCATCGGCAACAACACCAAGCACACCTATCAGGACTCAAGCCTCCACACCATACTCATTTGGGAAAAAGGTTCTTCGAATTTGAGTATATTAATATAATTCAAGATTACTTCTCTTTATTATTATCATGTCGGAACGTGACACTCCGATCCCTTAATACTACCGTGTCGAAACGTGACACTCTAATCCATTATTACTACCGTGTCGGAACGTGACACTCCGATCCCCTAATACTACGTGTCGGAACGTGACACTCCGATCCCCTAATACTACGTCTCGGAACGTGACACTCCGATCCCCTAATACTACGTGTCGGAACGTGACACTCTGATCCCCTAATACTACGTGTCGGAACGTGACACTCCGATCCCCTAATACTACGTGTCGCAATGTGACACTCCGATCCCCTAATACTACGTGTCGGAACGTGACACTCCAATCCATTTATCTCATTATTTTATTTCATCAAGTCTTCTTTATGACAAGGCGTCATCTTAATAGAGAGGATTTAAGATTTAAGGTTCAACAGTCTCATCATTCTAATCCACCACAATTACACAATCACAACATACAAACACACAATCAAGCATATAGAAGACTTTACAATACCACCCAATACATATCAATCGCTATTTAGAGTTTATCTATCACATAGAAATAAACCATAACCTACCTCCACCGAACAATCGTGATCAAGCAAGCTACTTCCCAATGACTTTGCTTTCCTCTTCGTTCGCTCTCTCTCGCTCGTTCTCCCCTCTTCCTGTTCTTTTTTTTTTCCTTCTGCAGATTCTTTTTTCTTTTACCCTAATTATCATATAATCCGTTATGATAAAAGTAACCCACTATTTATTTCCTTATTATCTTCTTTAACCCCCAAGTAAATAAATTATTAAACTTACCCTACTAATTTCATAATTATAATCATGAAAAAACTTTTAGCAGAAATCCGACCCAGTCAGGGTTATGTAGCTTGTGACGTTCCGTCGTGTCTATGACGGTCCGTCCTGCAGGTCCGTCACAAAGTTCAGAGAGTTAAATTTAGTACAGAGGTTTGTGACGGTCCGTCGTATCTACGACGGTCCGTGCTGCAATTCCGTCGTGAAGTTCAGAGATTCGATCTCAGTACCCAGATTTCAGAGTTGAAGTGTTTTGGAACGAAGACGCTCGACGGAACGTTGTGCCTATGACGGTTCGTCCTACCTGTCGTCGAGGGTAATGAGGAGAGCAACAGAAGAAATTACTCAAGTATGGGACGATGGAGTCCATCATGGTCTGTCGTGGACATGACGGTCCGTTGCGTGATCCGTCGACCCAGTCAGTTTTTATCAAAATAATTCTACTGCTCGAACCGACTAAACAGGTTGTTACAGGTGGACTTCCAATGGGCCCAAACATGCCTAGGGTGTTGGGTCAACTTCAAATGAGCTAAATTTGAAATTTGGTTTCACTCTACGCTAGTTAATTAAGAGTGTGCTTATTGAAAGTAGACTGGTGACCCTAGCGGACAACTTGAGATGGAGCAGTTAGTGACCGTTGACCATCCAATGGCCCACTACATTCCCCAAGGAACCCCTAGAACAATTTGATTAACAAATGACTTCATCCCGAATAATCGTCCTTTAAGTGAAAATGAAAAAAATGTCAGTTTGACGGATACATGATATGCATGCAATGACAGTTAATATCAATTTAATTAAATAAGGCGCATATGAGATAAAACAGTTCAACAAATATTAGCAAATAGTCAAGAAAAGTCTAGTCATTATGGTTAGAACCTAATTAATTTCCAGCAGAGTCATCATTTTTGTTATGCCATATCTTTAGAAAAATCACTTTTTAAAATGCTCCAAGTATAAAACAGTTTGAGGAAATATCTAGATTAGAGTCGTCACTTAATTTTTTAAAGAAATTAAAAAAAGCTTAATTTAAAAAGATTTTAACATATTGAATCTTTATAAATTTAGAGAAAATGGGTAAGAGTTTCTTAGTTACGCTTCAAGAAGGTTTTTAAGGCATTTGAAGCGTCCACTAACACACGATTATCCTGCGACTTGACAAAAAAATTTTTTGACTATTAGTAAGGAAAATAACTTAATCTATTTAAATAATAATATTTATTTACAATAGTCGATTAACTTGAGAAAATAGATTTAATAAATGACACATTTTTATTTTTATCTTATTTTTTTAGTAAAAACCAAGAATGAAACATTTGAATTAAATTCAAATGATTAAAAGTTGAACAAAAGTAGATTAATTAAAATATATTTGACTCATAATAATTTTAATTAGTTCAGTCGATATACCAAGAAATCATTTTAAACTAATTAAAAGACAAATGAAAATTTTAACTAAAAACATATTTAACTATGTAAAGAATACAAGAGTTGATAAAATTGAAATATTATTAAAATAAACAAACATATATAAAAGATTATGTTTAAAACCTAATTAAATTATAAACACGTGTTCTCAAACTGAACACATAAACCAAATATTAAACATGTTTACTTTTTCAAATACATTGCACACAAATTCTGTGTTGAAACTCTAATATTTATAATATACTCTTCAATTAAAGTAGTACATGAGCTTTTAAAAAATAGAATTGATCAAACATTGCCAGAACTTTTAATGATTACAGAATAACATGAAGGAATAATTAAAGTAAGGATTCTACAAAATTCAAACGCTAAAAATCATAGTTTAAATTCTATAACTCAAATAAAAAAAGCAGTTAGAACAACTTAACCATCCATAAATGTTTCGTTTGATGAATATTTTGTTAACTGCCATATTTTGAATAATGACAAGAACACGAAGTAATATCTCAGAGGCAGACCAATCAAGTAAATTTAAGACAAATCACATCGCAAGAAATTCGGGATTATGCAATCACTCTAGATGTTGAATCAATCACAAATTCAGTCTCCAGAAACTGAAAAGGAAAAAGCAGAGTATCAACAGAAAGGGATATCAACAATGATTGACAAAATCAATTAAGGAAATTTAACCTCAACACCAAAAGGAAAATCGCATTAACAAAGGAAGGAGATCATTACATGAGCAAAAAAGATCAGGATATGACAAACTAGTCAACCTCTGATTCAAGGCAGAAATCAACTTGGCATGACAAATCAAGTTAGAGAACAATATCATGCTCAATCAAGGTATCATTACAAACCCTTGATTGAAGGAAATTCCCTTTGGTTTTCCAAAAAGAGCGAAAATACGCCTCAACTCTCAACCTATAAATGAAGAACTTAGAAGACCATGATAATCACGCAATTTCACTTGAGCTTTGTAAACACGTGAGTGATACAATTGAAAAGAAAAAAAAAAAAAACTGAGTTTAGGTTTACAAGTTGAGGCAGTGTCATATAAAAATCTGATTTGCATATCAGACCTGATCAAGTGTTGAATTGTTGTATCTCAATACTCCAAGAAGATGTTAAGGAAAGCCCTTGAAACCCAAGGGGACTACACTAGGCACCACACTGGTGATCCGAACCAGTACAAAATTTCTGGTGTCTTTACTTTCTGCAAACTATCTTTATTATCTGCTTATATACTAATCTGCAGGATAGTCAACTAATGTAAACAGGTAGTCGACTAAGAGTTTTTATTTAATCCACCCCTCTTAAATATCAATTGGTATCAGAGAAAGTCTCACAGATTCAGTGTTTAACCACACATGAGTAAAGATCAAATGACACACTATCAAATACCTGGTGCATTACTTCAAGACGGACACTCTTCACATTGACCACCTTACTTCAACGGACAACATTATTCTCACAGGAAATATAGATTCATAATATTTATCTCCTCAAATGACCATCAAGCTTGGATTGTTATCAAGAGAGGACCAAACGCTATTCCCGGTCTAACTGAGAAGGATGGAACTGAAAAACCATTTGACCTTGAATCTTTCGATATCACCAAAGAACATCAAGAGGTATTCATACTAATGCTAGAGCTATAAGTTTGTTATATTGTGAAGTAAGCGGAGCTAAATATGATAAAATCTCAATTTGTGAAACTGCGAAAGAGATGTGGGACAAACTTGAAGTGAACTACGAAGGAACTACTAAAGTCAAGGAAGCTCGAAGCAGCTCTCTTGTAAATGAATATGAATTGTCAAAATGGCTGACGATGAGAATGTTGAATCCATGTTCTCAAGGTTCAGCAAAATTGTATGTGAACTAAAGTATCAAGGAATGGTGTATTCAAACTCATTACAAGTTAGCAAACTTGTCAGAAGCCTTCCAAAGGCTTGGGAAACAAAAGTTGCTATTCTAGAAGACGGAGACTTGTAGAATATGACATATGATGTGCTCAGAGGTAACTTAATGGCTTATGAAAAAAATCATATTAACATGTACCATAAGGATAAGAAAAAGAAAAATGTGGATTTTACAGCTAAGACTTGTGAAATTGAAGAGGAAGGAGATGAAAATCAAGACGAAGGAATGGCTCTTATCAACCGTAGAGTAAGAACGATGATCAGACAAAGAAAACAACAACCTCAACACGAGTTTAAGAAAAATGAGTTTAAACGAAATGATGATCGATGCTACTATTGCGGACAACCTAGACACATCAAGCAAAATTGTCCAAAATTAAGGAGAAGAAGCAATAGTAGAAATCAAGATCGAAAGAGTCTCGGAGCCTGGGAGCAATGAGAAACAACTGACAATGAGAATGACGAAATGGCTAACTTATGTTTCATGGCATTTGGCGAAACTAGTGAGGTAAGATCTTATCAATGCTCTAATTGTTTGCAGATGAACAACAAAAGATTATTGATGAGTATAACAAGATTGCTTGAGAAAAGAAAGATTGGCAAATACTTCTCGAAGCAGTCAGATTGAGATTGATTTACTAACAGAAGAATTGGAAGCATTCAAGATGAAATTAAACAATGTCAGAAAATCTTCGAGTCACAGTTCTTTCCAATCAAACAGAACGGTGAATTATAGAAGAAATTCTCAAAACTACAGTCCTTACAAATCAAACAAATTTATTTCAAACTCTCATTCTTCTGAAACTTCTATAACAGTTACTTGCTATACTTGTGGTAACCTTGGTCATAAATCTATTAATTGTAGAAAATACTCTTTTGGAAAATGGATATGGCGACAAAAAATCTGTAACCATCAAGGACCCAAAAATACTTGGGTACCTAAAGAAATTAATCTTATTATTTTGCAGGAGCAATCGAAGAAAACCTACAGGAAAGGAATGTGGGTACTTAACAGTGAATGCTCCAAACATATGTGTGGAAAGCAAGAAAGTTTCAAGACTATAAAGAAATTTGATGGAGGATGTGTTAGATTCGGAGATAATGCTAAAGGAGAAGTAACTGGAGTTGGGTCTACCACTCTCAGTTCAACATGTGATCTAATCGAATTATATTTGGTTGAAGGACTCAAACATAATCTTCTTAGTATTAGCCAACTATGCGATGTCGGATTTCAAGTTAACTTCAATACAACCAGATGCATCATAAAAAATCTTGAGAAAAATATCACAGTTATCGGAGATCAAGTAAACAATATATATGTGCCAAATAATGTTGATGTTCCATCTCTTACAAGTCTTACTACAGTGACCAATGATCCTTGGCTATGGGATCGGAAGCTTGGACATGCAGGTATGCATGATCTTGAAAAACTATCTAGGCTTGAGTTAGTAATTGACTTACCAAAACTAAAGTTTGGAAAGGATCATATGTGTGATGCATATCAACTTGGTAAGAAAACTCGCTCATCGTTTAAAGAAAAGGATATTATGAGTACTTCTAAACCCTTGCAACTTCTTCATATGGATCTCTTTGGTTCCACTAGAACTGCCAGAATCGGAGGTAAAAGGTATGCATTTGTACTAGTTGATGACTTTTAAAGATTTACATGGGTAATATTTTTAACTCACAAAAAATGAAGCGTTTGCTAATTTTGAAGCATTACGTAAAAGGGTTCAAAGAGAAGCAGGACACTATATAACAACTATTCACAGTCATCATGGAGGAGAATTTGAAACAAATACCGACCTACGACATCTGACCATCAGATGCCGTAGGTCGTCTTCTAACATTACGGACATTTCGGGTTTTCATAAATTTCACATAAGATAAAAGCTCTTTTCATCATCAGAAACAACCAGATTTCCGACCTCTTGCATACGTGGTCTTAGACTGGTTAATCGCGATGGACAAGTATTTCAAACTAAAAGAGATTTCGGACCCGGAGTGGGTACGTTTCATTACCACGAAGTTGAAGAAAACAAAAAGGCAGGTTTATGGTGAGCACATGTACGACAGAAGAGGGAGCTGGAGGAGAAGCGCTACGAAGAACAAGAACAATCAACGAATTCCGGCGAAATAGAAGATCTACGTGACCAAATTTTCCTGTTAAAAAGAAGATCTCTCTTCTTCTTCATTCTCAAGAGGAATGCATCAACAAAACTGCCCTTCCATATAGATCGTCGTGGCATGAACGAATTTCTTTGCTTCGATTCCGCCCCTAAAGCTAGCTCCTACTCCTCCTCCTTCTCCTTTAGGATAGGAGAACGAAGTGAGAGGGTATGAATTCCTAAATCCATTTACCTCGACCAGGATCAACTCCTTCTATGCCCCAGGAAAAGGCGAAAAGTAAAGCAGTCATCAAGCCAGAGCTAGTTTCACAGCTACCGATTCGCACCCGCGGGTCAAAGAAGACCAATAAAATCTCGATTCAGCATAAGCAAGGGATGAGAGAGGCCTTACGAGGGCTCTTTCCCACTTAATAGATTCATTCCTTCGTTACGGCGGTTGTGGGTACCTGCGGAACTTTTTCTCTTCTTTAAAACGTCTTTAAATTAAAGGCTTATAGAAAGCGCTTTAACGAATGACGTAAGATGATGCCCGAAATAAGTGAACTAAGCTGGCATTCAATCTCTTTTATTGGAGTTTTCAGGGTATTGATTACAAAGACGCTTACACAAACTAGCCGAAAGCCCAATCTAAGAAAGTGGCTACTAGCTCAAGTGCTGGTGAAAACCTCGCTTTTTAGCGATAGGAGGGTTGGAAGGAATCGGCTTGCAAGGAAAATCTTGATTGAAAGTCCATATCTTTCTATTTTCCTCTATCTCCGGCTAGAAAAGAATGTATGCGTCAAACTTTGATGTCTCACTGGTTTAGATACGACGAGATAATCATCAAAGTTCGGGAATCTCAACGGGAATACCTCACTGCACCGGTACCGGTTATGAGCCACATTCAGCGAAGAGTTTCTGGTCTTTGTCCCCTTAATGCATTATAAATTGCAAGGAAAAATGAAAAAAAAGTGGAATTCTATAGGTTTAGCTAAGACGATTTCGGAAATTAGAAACTTATTCCTCTTTTGTTGCGACTCAGAGGACATAAGACTTCTTGGTCAAGCCAAAAAGATTGCCGACTGGATGCTCCTACCCCACCATGCCTGGCTTTTCATGAATATGGAACCCCATCCACTAGATTTAAGTGCGCTGAATAATTGTCCTTTCCTCGTTGCTCCCATAAATGAATGAATGGGGCTCCTGGTCCTGATCGAACCAGAGATTCCGACAACCCGGGGAATCGGCAGAAAGAGATGGGTAGGATACTGGAATCTGCCCGAAAGTCCTGACTTTTTTGAGGCAGGATATAGATAGATAGATATATATTTCTAAAGAACATTCTAAGAAAAGATGCCACCAGCACAAGTGAATAAGAAAGGATCACGTCGCAGGAAGTAAAGCACCCGCCTCTAGGAGGGAAGGGGTTAGAGTGTGCCTGATTCATATGTAGTTTCCTCTCTGAAAGATGCCCAATCAAGAAGGATGTGCCACCATGCCCGATGGGCAAGAAGCTAGGAGATCCGCAAAGGTAACCGGATGCTTGGGGCTTAGGACAAGGAGCGTCCGGAGTCTCTTAAGAAAGGACAAAGATAAATTTATATCATGTTTACACCGATCGGATTTCAAAAATTCCTTCGCCCCTTTTTCAGAAATAGAATAGAATAAAAAATTAGATAGTCTATATCCTGTATCGTCATAGGATCACTCTATGAATAGGTCAATTCTCTGTGACCTCCCACCGTTCACGACATCCCTTGCTTCTCGCAAGAACGGCTCCTCGGTGGAGGGAGTAGTAAGAAGGCTGGTCCCTTCGGTCAACTTGCTTGTGCCTGCTGTTACCTACCGTAAGACCTCCGTCCCCGAAGCGAAGACTGCCGATCGCCACCTCTTGCAAGCAACCGTCGGTCACAAATGGGAATAATCATCCCTACCGCTGAGTCAAAGCAACTCTGCGCTATTTTTGCAGATGTCGCGAAATAACTGAGTTAACTCCGGTGGAGCGCTTTGCGCGTCCGACATAGTTGAACTAGTAGAAGAAGCGAAGGAAGAAGTGCAAATTTTGCGAGACTAATCTAATCTTATTCAACCTTAGATGGGAATCAGGGCGAAGCCTGGGGCGGTCTCTGCCTTCTTAACACGCGGCACATCAAAGTCAACTTTCTCCCCTTTTACTAGTAGTTGAGTGCTCATTGTTGTTCGGATCTTGACCGGAATCGAGCTTCCCAAGCTCTATCATGTTGGGGAACTCTGCAAGGGTCTTACCACTTTCTTGATTTACTATATTTGAGTCTTTGGAGTACTTTAGGATTATATTCCGCACCGAGGATTTGTGAAAAAGCTTTCCTGCACGCGGGAACCTTCCTTCTGTCTTGCAGCCTTGATGCTCAGTTCTGTTCTCCCGCACACCCGCTTTTGCAAGGCTAGCCGGGGGGGAGGTGCTTTTTCGGGTTTGGTTTGCCTAGATAGGAAGTGCGCTTGCAGTCAATCTTCTTGAGGGGAGTCTTCGCTTTTTTTACAGGATTTGGATCAACGGGGTAAGGCTCCGGGTATTCCTAAAATTTCTTCTTATAGGTTACTATTTTTTTCTTAATTAAAGCACTGGAAGAGAATCGATATAGCTTCGCAGTGACAACCTTAATCGAATGTGTAGGATAGGTGGGAGGTGGTGACATACAACGACCAATCCTGAAAGACCAATCTTTCGTCTAAGGATGCCTAACCGCTGCACCGATCATTCGGGGGGAGGCGGGACTCAGCACTTGACTGTAAGGAGAGGGGGCCTTCCGCTGCACCATAACACTAACTTGACTTTCTATTATATTAGTAAAGCGCTACCGCGCTACAACTAGCATAGCAGCCTGCGGAAAAAGCTCGTCAGCCCCTACTCCTAAGTTGGAGCAAGAAGCAAGGGATTGAGCGCATCTTCCCCTTGTTGGACCTATGCGATCTCGTTACAACGTTCTTTTTTTTAAAGAGATTTCTGGTGAAAACTTCAATCTTGAAGCATGGGAGCTTCTTAAGATGTGCATGAACAACTGCAGGCACGACTTGTCGTCGAGACTCCTGCCCCAAATTAAGGGATTCAACGACTTGTGCACTAAAGCTCACGATGTGGATTCGAACCACTGATTCTCCTTTCCACCACTTCTCCGTTCATTTCCAATACTGATCGTGAAACACCATGAGCAGCAGGATGTTGAGGTCCGAAATTCGAAGTGAAATTTTGGATTTGCCTGTTCTTAGTCGTCATGGGAAAGAAATACAGAAATAAGAAAGAGATTATTCCCTTAGAGCTTGTCCAATACCACCAGTACCAGAAATGCATCTCCGGGCTATGAATTGCACATTATTTTCAAAATGATTGTTGTGGGGAGAAAGTTCCATAATGAAATGGTTGATAGAGGTTATTGCCATTCTTGCTTCTCCTCTTCTTCTTCTATCTAAGGACAAGGCGGAACTTTTTCTCTTCTTTAAAACGTCCTTAAATTAAAGGCTTATAGAAAGCGCTTTAACGAATGACGTAAGATGATGCCCGAAATAAGTGAACTAACCTGGCATTCAATCTCTTTTGTCGGAGTTTTCGGGGTATTGCTTACAAAGACGCTTACACAAACTAGCCGAAAGCCCTATCTAAGAAAGTGGCTACTAGCTCAAGTGCTGGTGAAAACCTCGCTTTTTAGCGATAGGAGGGTTTTCCAAGGGATCTAAAATTACCATTTTCCTAATGTATTAGACTAAGGATAGAATTCTCCGAGGGTTACCTAGTGATTTACAAGTACCCTCACTGCATTGACCATAGTAAAGCCCTTCTCGTTGTACCAAAATAGAGATCTGATTTAAACGACCAGGTACAGCATATGAGTTCGATCCATTAGGTTCTTTTTTTTTCAGAAAAGAAACGAGAGACAAGAAAACATCTTTGATAGAGCCAATCATTAATTCCCAACCGTGGGGTGAATGGAATCCGATACATAAATCAGTTAACAAAAGAATAGAAAAAGCTTTGACTAAAGAATGACGATTCCCCTAAGCAATTAAAGGGCTACGACTTTCACGGGCAATCGCTTCTTCGAGACCAATTCCAACAATATCGAGATTGGAATTAAATTCTAGTTATACCCCGGCCGCTTTCTTGGAACTAATTGATAGGCACTTAGTTTTCTATAGAACAAGCGGGCGTGCGATAGTCCTTCAAGCAAGGGACTTGGGCAAACAAAGTCCTTACTCGTATTCCACCAACAACTCGCGTATCGTATAGAGCTTTTTCCTATCCTTTCCGCATAGACTTGCTTCGCACCTGTGTCAAAAGCCAGTTGAGTTTTACTCTTCAGTAAGAATGATAAAGCATTTCGCAAGCTTGAATCCCTATAAAAAGTCCGTCCCAACAATTTAGCCTGAAAAGAAAAAAAGTGGGGTAGAAGTTAAGTTTCTATTGAATTGAGTAAGATCCTTTTGAATAGAAGATGCCCATGAAAAAGAATTTTTTAGAGGAAGATCAAAAAAATTCTTTAGAGATAGGGGCGAGCAAAAGAGCTCGTTCTTCCATTTTGAGATCTTTAGATTCGTAAGATCCTAATAGAGTCCCTTTACTTTCTATTATATTAGTCAAGCGCTAGCGCCCTACAACTAGTATAGTATAGCAGAGCAGCCAGCTTCAAAGCTTACCTGATTCAAAAAAAAAAGAAGTATTCTAAAAAAAGAGAAAGGTTAGGGGGCTGAGAAGCTCTTGCTTGCTGCTTGCTGTCTACTTCGCGAGCCTTCACTGCCCCGTTCTGTAACTTCCCTTCTTTCGTCCGTCCACGAGGCTGTAAAAAGAGAGAAAGGGGCGGCTATCTAGCGGGAGTCGTTTCGGTTGTATGCCACGAGGTCCCTATGGACAAGGGGACAAGTGAATCATCGCTTTTGGACGGATACAGAGATAGTATCCAGAAAGATCTTGGGATTACATTCGTCAAACCAAATAAATGCAACTCATCCGAATAAGACCAATTGGCATAGGCCATAGACAGAGAGGATGAAAGAAAGACATAGGAATTTCCCCCAGCGCAGGCCTACCACGCTTCGCGCCTGCGGCGTTTTCGCCAGACGGTCTTTGCCATTAGTGCCATCCTCCCCGCTGGTGCAGATGAGGAAGCGGAGCAATAAAACCAATAATTTCATTCTTGTCCTTCTACTTAAGGTTAAGGGGCAAAGAGAAGCGCTTTTGCTACTGAGAAAGCGAACGGTCAGCGCGAAGGTTCAAGACTTAGCCGAGCGTTAGCGAAGCTAGATTCTCATAGCGAGGCGCTTTGAGTTAGCGAAGCGCTGTTATTCTATTTCATTCATTCTCCATTCCGTCTACTCCGGGAACCCATAATCTGACGATTCTTTCACATATGATCTTTTTTGTGAATTCGACATCAGTGATCGTAGACCATCCTTTCTTCTTTCCATTCCAAAAAGGAATAGTTGGCTGATAGGTGCCCAGCCCAGGCCGGGACATCATTCCTTTCTCCTCCTCTAGCTGCTGGTGAGGGGCAATCGACCGATCCCTAAGACCAAGTCCATGCAAGAAGGCCCTCCAGATCTGTCCAAATTCAAAGCCCGTCAAAGGCATATGAAATCATGCAAAGGATCCGAGCCCATCCAAATGATGTTCAGCGGGCTAAACACAAGTAGCTCTGGCCTATGATCCAAGAGACCTAAAACTCGTTCATCATGCTATCCTTACCTTCTAACTAACCTCTTCGATTTCGCTTATCCTAACAGTGATTGATTAGGCGTAACTGTTGAAGCAAATCCTTTGAGGAATTCTTTAATCAAAATGGTTTCACTCAAAACTTCTCATCAACAAACCACCACGATAAAACGGAGTAATAGAGAGAAAGAATCGATCTCTACAAGATACTGCAAGAACCATGCTGCTCGACTGAAGTCTTCCAGATCACTTCTCGACAGAAGTTGTAAGTACTTCATGCCATATTAAATAGGTACCTGATAAGACCTATATTGAAGAAGACTCCGTACGAACTCTGGAGAGGAAAGAAACAAAACATTAGCTATTTCCATCCCTTTGGATGTAAGTGCTTTATTCACAATAATGGTAGAATAATCTCGGTAAGTTCGACACAAGGAGTGATGAAGGTTTCTTCTTAGTCTATGCTTCCCTTAGTAGAGCTTTTCGTGTTTTTAATAAAAGAACATTAAGTGTAGAAGAATCTGCTCATGTGGTATTTGATGATACAAATCCAAGAATGCAGCAAAATAACGCAAATGACAATGACATCAGTCATATTAAGATGACAGAAGAATTCTCAAAAATGCCCATGGAAATGACGACTGTGGAGCGAGATACTGTAGAAGCAGAGTCCACTACTCAACATTCAAAGGAAACATACCTAGGGAATGGAGGCACAATGCCAGCTCTCCTAAAAAATTCATTTTGGGAAAGCCTGATGATAAAATCCAAACAAGATCATCTCTGCGAAAACAGGCTTCTTTAGCTCTTATATTGCAAATGGAACATAAACGCATAAATGAAGCATTGGAAGATGAATCTTGTATACATGCCATGGAAGAAGAACTCAAGCAATATGAACGAAATCAAGTCTGGACTCTCATTGAAAGACCAAAAAACAGCTTAGTTATTGGAACCAAATGGGTGTTTTGCAACAAGGTAAACGAAGATGGAAAATCATTCGAAACAAAGAAAATATAGTAGCTCAAGGTTATTCCCAACAGGAAGGAATTGACTAGGATGAAACATTTGGTCCTGTAGTAAGGTTAGAATCCATTCTAATTTTGTTAGCTTATGCATCTTTCAAAAAATTCAAACTCTTTCAAATGGATGTCAAAGCACCTTTTTAAATTGCTTTATAAAAGAAGAAGTGTTTGTAAAAACAACCTCCTAGTTTGAAAATCCTTCATGTCCTGACCATGTTTTTAAACTTTCAAAAGCTTTGTACGGTCTTTAACAAGCCCCCAAAGCTTTGTATGAACGTCTTAGCACCTTCCTTATCAAAAATGATTTTCAGCGAGGTAAGATTGACACAACTCTATTCACTAAGAAATCAAACTCCAATATTCTTATTGTTCAAATTTATGTTGATGACATCATTTTTGGTAGCTCTGAACCTTTTCTCTATGAGAACTTTGCAAGTCTTATGAAAGGAGAATTTGAAATGATTCTCATGGGAGAGTTATCGTTTTTCCTCGATTACAAATTAAGCAATCAGACAAAGGTACTTTCATCAATCCAGGCAAATATGCAAAAGAACTTATCAAGAAATTTGGTCTTGAAAAAGGTAAAGCATTTGGCACTCCTATGAGTCCCTCTACATGCTTGGACACCGACTTAGCAGGGAAAGATGTTGATGAAAAAATATATCGAAGAATGATAGGTTCATTACTCTATCATACTGCTAGTCGTCCAAATATCATGTTCAGTGTCTGCAAGTGTGCCAGATTTCAATCAGCTCCAAAAGAATCCCATCTCACGGCTGTGAAACGTATCATAAAATATCTTATTGGAACCTTTGATATGGGGTTATGGTATCCTTTCTCTGAAAATCTTTGATCTCATTGGTTATTCAGATGCTGATTTTGTAGATGATAAAAAGGACAGGAAGAGTAATAGTGGAGCATGTCAATTTTTAGGAAGTTCTGTTATTTCCTGGCATAGCAAGAAACAAACATTCGTGTATGTATCTACCACCAAATCTTAGTACATGTCTATAGGAAGTTGCGGCACTAAACTTTTATGGATAATGCATCAACTACTTGATAATACAAGCGCTATCAGTCTGTCTAAATACATTGTGCATCATTCTAAAGCTAAACATATTGACATTAAGCATCATTTTATTCATGATCATGTGAAAAATGGGGATTTTGTTCTTGAATTTATTGACTCAGAAAATCAGTTAGCTGACATTTTCACAAAAACCCTTACTTGAAGAAAGATTCTGCTATCTTAGAAGTTGCCTTTGCATTCCTGTGTCTAATATCTGATCATACCTTATTTAGTGCCTATTATTTCTTTATTATAAGTGTTTAACTGTTTATTGTCGTGTATTTGTTTTTTTCTGTCTTTTTTATACTATTATGACATTAATAATTGTTTATATAGTCATTTATTATCGCATTGTGATAAATTATTTTTTATTTAAAGATGTGTTTGGATTTGAGTTTTCTGGTAATACTCCCTTCATGCATGGTACCTTATGGCCTGATAATTTTGAAACTTCTTTATTGATGCTAAAATTTTTGTCTTTGAACCTGGTGTTGATGTTACAAACTTTGGTCCTCTCTCTCTTGGCTTTGAGAACCGCATACTCGCTCATATCGTGGCCATTACTCTTTTACCTTGGAAGGGTTCCTCAGTAACATCTCTAACAGAGATGTTTACGTGCTTTAATGTATTTTGACGAAGTTCCCCATTAACTGGGCAACTTGTTTCGTGAATTCATCGTTGAAAGCTCAACGCACATCTATCTCTCTACAAGTTTACCATATGGTTGATTTATCTCACACATCATAGTCGAATCTCTTGTGGATCCCTCTCCGTACACTCCGACTCTTATCGATGCCACATATGACACTAGCACATTCTCAAGCATGGGCTATGTTCTGATAAACTCAAAATAGTATAAAAAGGAATCTGTGCAACAAAGAGCTGATACTCCAAAATCAACTCGTATCTCTGCCGACTCTGCTGCCCTAATTCTTCAAGAAACAGACAAAATAAAGGTAAGACTTGATGGGTTGGAAGATAACATGAAGGTTATGCAGGACGCTCTTGTGAAAGTTCTCCAACTACAAAAGGACTCAAGCACTAGGGAATTGATGGACTTAAAAAAAAAGCTCTTTGATAAGTCAACTCTATACTCAAAGGATTCAACTCTGTCAAAACCGAGGTTGCCTCAGCTCAAAATGACTTGGCTATTACTGTGAACACCTCCTACTCCAACATCTCCAAAAATGTGGAGCGATCCTATGATACCTTCTGTCGAAATGTGCTCAACACACATACGTACTTCCTGGGTACACATACGTATAACTTACCTAAACCTCATACTGTAATGACCTAAATTACATTCTATCCCTACTATTTTTCAATTTACAAAAATCCATCAAAATAAGTGCTATCCGGATACATAGCAAACGAGCTGGATACATAAATTTTGATACATTAAAACAAATTCAGTTATACTTTTAAAGAAAAGAAAATCCATTTCGAATGTGACTTCCCCAAATCATGCTAATCAATTTGATGTCAATCTCTCCCAAATGGTAACAACTTCAATCAATTCAAAATTCAAATTTTCTTCCATCAATTCTCTTCCAAATATTCAGTCAGATGCAAATCCTTCCAGAATCAACAAATTCAAAATTCAGTTTTTTTCTTTCTATTCATCGTCTTATGTTTATCAAATAATCATTAAAATTTATCAAAAATTTGATAAGATACATAATGAACAGTAGTTGGACAAATAATTTTGTGTGAATCTCAAATTCACTATTGCAGTATATCGATGAGATGAGGAAGAACTTGAAAATCCGATATATAGCAGAAGGAAATCATAGAAAAATGTTGATTGTGTTTCTTGGCCTCCTCTTCGTTCCATCTTGATCGTAGCACCATAGTAGGAAATGATCAAAGAAACTATGTCCATTTGAAATTTGTATTTAATAATACATTAAAATCTTTTATCCAAAATTCTTCTTCTGATTCTTTCTAAAATAATCTCAATTTTGAATCAAGTTTCGACAATTGTACTGATACAACTTGAACATGTCGATCTTGTTGAGACATTTCAAAATATGAGAAAGTGAGGTGATGTATGAACGATACAAAAGTGATAAAATTGTTGTTGGTCAAAATATTGATTTGTGAATCTCAAATCAACCATTGCAGTTGAATCAAAGATCGATAAGTCGTTGAAAAATTTGGAGATCTAATACATTGTTGAGGTGAAGAAACAAGAGTTGGAATTTTTCAATGTATTCGTTATGCATTGACACAACAAACACAAATGCTAAACAGATGCATAGCTTTGGTAGATCATTCATACCTTCTGTAATGTTGCGTAATCTTTTTTTGAATTTTGTTTTTGATATGGATAGATTTATAAATACATTACTATTTATGTATCTTGTTTAAATTGATAAGTTTTGTATTTATATTAGATACATTGAATAAGCAATTGTTGTTCATACAAATATTAGGTTTGAGATTGATACATTACTTTGTGGTAGTTTCTACGTATCAGATATCATTAGTATATATTCAATTTTATGTATCATCTCTAAA
The DNA here is from genome assembly GCA_027705065.1 of Solanum peruvianum. NCBI lineage: Eukaryota > Viridiplantae > Streptophyta > Magnoliopsida > Solanales > Solanaceae > Solanum > Solanum peruvianum. The sequence continues at coordinate 12,145,453 of JAKWJD010001763.1, forward strand.
ATATTGTGTATTTACTCATGCAAAAATAGAATGTTGTGTATCTGATACATAGAGTATCATGTATCAATTATATGATTTCATAGATGTAAAATTGTGTATCTAACACACAATTTGTACAATTGTGTTTGATAAAAGGGTATTTGATATTAGCATTGTTTAAATGACATAAAATATTGTGTACATGATCTTCACATATTGCCTCAAACTAAATAGACTTTTGATAATAATATTTATGTATCACCATATATGAATCTGATACATACTTGTGTTACACTTTAATGTATCATGTATTGTGTACGTATACATATCCTTCTAAATTTGAACAAGATAGCAACACCTAGATACATGATACATTTGGTAGAAATTTCTTATCAAGTATGAAAAGTAATTAAGTTTATGTATCAAAACTAATATTTGAACACGATATATTGTGCATAATAAAATTGTAATGTACCGAAGTGTTGAAATAAAGACATTATACATTAATTTGAGAAACAAAGTTAACTAGATACATTAAAAACAGTTAATGTATCCCATACTATAATCATAAGAAAAACTTAGTATTTAAACATGATACATTGTATATGATGAATTATAATGTATAATAATGTTGAAATAAGGTTTTTATACATAATTTAAGAAACAAACACAACAAGATACATTAGAAATTTGAACCCATATATATCAAAAAAAGATGACAAGAAAATCAACAACTTGATCTATTTCGATTTCTCCTTCTCAACATTCACTTTAGAAGATAAATGTACATCCAAATTTTTTTCTACATTTACCCTTGAATCTTTTTTTTTTTTGAACTATTAACATAGACATCATTCATGGATCTCGGTCCAAAGTCCTTACCAAAGCCACCAATAGATCAATTTTTTTGGTCTTTTTGAGCATTTTTCCACAATCTATTTAGAAGTCCTAGATGCATGCTTCTTCAACTAGTTAAGTAATTATAATACTAAAATAAAGGATCTTAATCCATGTGTATCAAGAAATAAGAAGAAAAAAATAAAATTGAAGAAGAAACTATGGAGGTGACACACTTTATCAGAAAATAAAGAAGAAAAAAAATGAAATTGAAAAAGACAACTATTGAGTAGTTTAATTTGATTTAGTGGAGAGAGAATCTTTTTGTAAATCAATTAATATGAAAATTGTAACTGATAAGATTTTGGAATGAAATTAGGGAGAGATTAAAGGAGTGAAAAAAGGAAGAAAATCATATTTTAAGGCTGTGATATTTATGTATCTTGTTGACTTGAGAATTGAAAAAAAATAAGGGATTTAAGAAATATTTTTAAATGGTAGGGAATAATAGAAATTATGAAAAATAAAGATGTGTATATAGGTAATTTGTCCTAAACATTATGTTTTGGTATTTTTTTAAGACTTCTGTGGATCTGTGTCTCCTCTTTTATCTTGTTTTTGTGGACTGTAATATTGAGGTGTCGTTCTCATCACTTCTTATGTTTTTAGCTGTTTTGGACTTGATCTATTTTCTGTGTTCTTTTATGTTCTTTTCTTCCTGTTTGATTAAGCCAAAAGGAGAGACAGAGTCTACATATCAACTATTAGCAATATCTACATATCAATTGTCACCTATCGCTAGAGCAAGGGGGAGAACACATGCAGGGGGGAGCTACAAACTAACAGGGAAGTAAAATTAGATACCATAAACTGCAAAGTGTCATTATCAAAAAGGGGAAATTATTAACTTGTCATGTTTTGAATAATGACTGGAACACGAAGTAATATCTCAGAGGCATACCAATCAAGTAAATCGAAGACAAATCACATCGCAAGAATCCGGGATTATGCAATCACTCTAGATGCTGAATCAATCACAAATTCAGTCTCCAGAAACTGAAAAGGAAAAAGCAGAGTATCAATGGAAAGGGATATCAACAATGATTGACAAAATCACTCAAGGAAATTTAACCTCAGTACCAAAAGGAAAATCGCATCAACAAAGGAAAGAGATCATTACATGAGTAAAAGGATATCAGCATATGACAACTAGTCAACATCTGATTCAAGGTAGAATTCAACTTGGAATGACAAATCAAGTTAGAGACAAAATCTTACTCAATCAAGGTATCATTACAAACCCTTGATTGAATGAAATTCCCTTGGATTTTTCAAAAAGAGAGAAAATACGCCTCAACTCTCAGCCTATAAATAAAAAATTTAGAAGACCAAGATAATCACGCAACTTCACTTGAGCTTTGCATACAACCTTATTTTATCTTTCATAAATCTTTGTAAACATGTGGGTGATATAATTGAAAAGAAAAGAAAAAGAAAAAAATTGTGTGTAGGTTTACAACTTAGAGGCAGTGTCGTATAGAAATCTGATTTGCATATCAGAAAGGATCAAGTTCTGAATTGCTGGACAAGGCACCACGTTGGTGATCAGAACTAGTATAAAATTTCTGGTGTTCTTTACTTTCTACAAACTATATTTATTATTTACTTATATATTAATCTGCAGGATAGTCAACTAACATTAACATGTAGTCGACTAAGGGTTTTTATTTAATTCACCCCCCCCCCCCCTCTTAAATATCATATTTACACACCAATATTTTCATTATGCATCTTGCTTGAAAATGCACGGCAACTAATACATTGACAATGTGGCGGTGGATGCTCAATTGAAGTACTTCTGGTTTCCAAAGTGAGCTCCAAATATGGAACATATTGTTACGGACTTGCTCGTATAAAGTGGGTGATTCATGACTTACAGGATTCGAAACAAAGTTTAGACCTAACACAAAGATCCTCCGATCAATCAACTCGAAAGCAATTGGAGGAGGAGGACATGCAATTGTAGTTCCATCTATTTTCTATATCAAAGTACTCAAATTAATGTATGCTTCATGAAATAGATTAAACAAACTTCTAAAAGTATATGCGAAAGGATTTAATAATAGAATAAACGTACTCATGCCACATAAAACTATATTTTATACAACAAAAATTATATTATAAACACACTTAAATTATTCATGCACAAACATTATATTAAAATCTTAGTTTAATCAATTAATTGTACTTAATTATAGTTGAGCAATCTAGAGTTCAAATGGATAGTTATTATAAGATAGCAATGTCATTACCTAGTTAATTTCTTCCTTGTACATGTGAAAAACGTCTAAAAGAATTAGTTATTATAATTTGAGCTAAGTTTAAAAGGTACCTCTATCTGCTATTACCAATATATGTTAATAGTTCAATTTATTTCAAGTATATCCTTTTTTAACATCTAACAAAGTCTAAAAGGAAAAAAAAAAAACAGGCATAAAATTATCAGGAAAAAAAAAGAGTAAGATTAGTTACCTCATATGGTTAGCACCTTCATTATGTGCATCCTTCGTTGCATGAAGAAGGTTTAAATCTCCATCTTTATGCTAAATTTCACATAGAATTTTGTTTTTTTAGAATCTATAAACAATAAAAAAAAATATAAACAATGTATAATTTTATTGACACAAAAAATTAAAAGATCAAAATAAATAAATATATGATCTTTGGTAAGAAAATCCCTAAAATTGAATGTGGACACTTATTGATCTGTATGTGATATTCAAACTAAAGATTATGTTAGTACGACAATAATTTATTTCTATCTAAGTTTTATATTAAATTAATATACTTTTCTATCATTAGATGATAAATAAGGTAAAATGTACGATAATTACATGGTGTTCATTGTTTTGGTCCTCATCGTTGCTCTCTTCATCTTCATCCTCATCACTACTCTCTCCATCTTTAAAGTCTACAACTTTCTTCCAAAGCCTGTCTTCTTTGACAACTTCGCAATTAGGGCATTTCATTAGTCGCATAAAATTAACTCAACTGCGATACAATCTATATAATTGGGGGGGGGGGGGAATTGAAGACTAATCAATGACATTATAAAAATTAAATTAAGTTATTACTAGTTTAAAAAGAAAATAAGGCTTATACAATAAAATTGAAGCTCATAAATTCTAAGTAAAATATGAGGAAGCCCAACCTGGGGACTAGATATCCTATAACCGGGTTTTAAAGGAAAAAACAAATCATATGATGACTTGTTGTGAGATGCACTACTGTTAATTTTATTCAATCCCTATGATTGAGTGTATTTATCCTATAACTATTTGTGGAGGTTGAGTCTTTAAACTCTTAATGAAAGTCTGTATCTCGTATAAGTGGGGTGACAAATTATGGAAGCACCATTGACAGATTTCACCTATGTGAGAGTGAAAGTAGGTTGCTTTCTATGAGAATGTGTTTGTTCTAAAAAACACTCATGAAACTGGGATAGCACAAGGTCGTAACATGCTGACTATTAAAGCTTATGTCAACACCTTAATTATTGTGTGTAAGTAGTAATTCTTTATTTTCCTTAAGCACTCATAGTTAAACTCTGAGACCACTACTAACTCTGGAGTAAAGTTTATTGTTTTACTAAGTAAAGGTTTAGCAGAGCACACCTTCATTATGCATAATAGTCTAACTTCAATTAAGTTGTGAAAAACTTTTATCTTAATATTAAATGAGTGGGGGATTGTTGGTGTGATATTTTAATTTTAATAAAAGTATATTATTTGTCCCATTATACATCATGTTATGTTTATTGATGGACATTACATTGTATCTCTTTACTCTCATCAATTGTGGAAGAAAGTGGTCATTAGTTTTTAGTAACTTATGTAAGCACCTACTGGATCTTAATGTGTGTCAAACACATGGAATCAATCATATGACATTCAGACTTTTAGATTAGCCGATGTAAAAAATTACAAGATATTTATATCTTTTGTTGTTTATATTTGAGTATTTTTTTTAAAATAGTTTTTGTTATTGTACTTGTTTTAACCAACATACACCAAGGTTTAATCTAAAAGATCAAAAAAAATAATCTAGCTAACTACATGAGTTTTCATTCACTACTTAATCAATTAAAAGATCCAAATAAATATTCAAGATAAGAGCCATATAAATCAAATAAACAATTTTTAATGTTGAGTAATGAAAGATCTAGTTAGCTAAAATTGATTTATCAGCGATGTTTACATAGACAGAAATTCTAATAAATTATATACCAACTCACACCAAGATTTTATGTTAAAGATCAAAGAAAATAATCTAACTAACTACATCAGTTGTTATTCACTTCAAATTAGCTTAAGAAAAAAAGTAAAACTCCAACTTAATCAATTAAAAGATCCAAATTAATTTTTTTTTTTATAAAAAAGTCATATAAATCAAATAAATAACTTTTAATGTTGAGTAATGAAAGACCTTGTAGCTACGAGTCAATTTATCAAATGTTTACATAGGAAAATTTCTTATAAGAATATATGTATGAATAAATACTAGTATGAAAATAGTGTCCACATATAAGTTTGGTAATGGATCATTTAGCATCATCAACAACCTTGTGAAGGCAAACAGTGCAAAGAGGGGCACTGTTTAAATCATTGGGGAAAATAGTATTTGCCATATTATTGAAAAAATTAAGACAAAAATCAATTAATTAAAAAGAGAAGTGAAGAGTGAATTGAGAAAATAGGCTGATTTCAGCATCACATTTTAACACATTAATTAATTGACTTACTGAGATTGAAACTTTTTATCAGAAGTTCTTACTATGAATTTTGTTGGTGGTCAAATGGTAACATAAAATGTAAATGAAAATTGATTTGTATTATTTATTATTAGTTTTTATTTCCTATAATAGTGTTTAACTTTAAATTATGTGAAATATATATGTTAAATCCATGTTTAAAAATGATTTAAGGGTAAAAATACATTTAGATAACTCGATTTTTTAAATTTCATATATAACTTATCACTGACTACTTATTAGAAAACACATTTACTACAAGTTATTCCTTTTTTCTACGGTAGACATGTTAAAATTACATAAATAAAGAGAATAATTTTAGGTTAATTTTTTGTGTATTGCTCTTGTGAAAATACTATTACATTTATACAGGTAAGATGGAAAGAAATACGGAAGCAGATAAGGAAATGGTTGTACAGGATATATTACTAACATAATTAGTCTATTTTGTTCCTATAATTACTCTGCTAAATATGGATATTTTCTACACTCCCCCTCAAGTTGGGCACTCGGATTTCCAATGCTCAACTTGCGCAAGACATTGATGAAAGCTTCAGTACTAACAGCCTTGGTTAGGATGTCTGCCAATTGATCTTTTGATCGAACAAATGGAAGTTTGATAACCTTGTCTTCTAACTTGTCTTTGATGAAGTGTCGATCAACCTCAACATGTTTTGTTCTGTCATGTTGGACAGGGTTTCCAGAAATACTTATTGTTGCTTTGTTGTCGCAGAACAACTTGCAGGCTGTTTTCTGAGGAAAACCGAGTTCATTTAGCAGTTTTCTAATCCATAGGATTTCAGTTATTCCTTTCACAATTCCTCTGAACTCAGCTTCTGCACTTGACAGGCTACTACTACCTTTTGCTTCTTGCTTCTCCAAGTGACAAGATTCCCTCCTACCAAAGTGAAGTATCCAGAAGTGGATTTCCTTCATCTCGGTCTCCGGCCCAATCTGCATCGGTGTAGCAATTATATCGAGGCTATCATTTCTTCCGAATAGATCCCGGTGCTGCTTGTACCCTTTAGATACCTCAGAATCCTCATTACTGCTGTCATGTGATGTATTTGAGGTAGATGCATGAATCTACTCACTACCCCCACTGCATATGCAATATCTGGTCTTGTGTGGGCTAGATAGATGAGTTTCCCTACAATCTTCTGATATTGTTCTCTGTCGGTCGCCTTTGCCCCTTCTATGACCTGAAGACCATGATTTGCTACAATTGGAGTGTCAGCCGGTTTACCACCTAACATTCCAGTTTCAGTTAAAAGATTGAGAATATACTTTCGTTGATGAATAAAAATCCCTTGCGTGGATCTTAGGACTTCTATACCAAGAAAGTATTTTAAGTTTCCTAGATCTTTCATCTCAAATTCTTGAAACAACTTCCCCTTTAAGGTAGCAATTTCTTCCTCATCATCTACGGTGATGATCATATCATCTACATATATAATTAGACAGGTGATTTTCTGATTTGCCCTTTTTATGAATAAGTATGATCAGAATTACTCTGTCTGTACCCAAATTTCTTCATAGCCTTAGTGAACCTTCCAAACCAAGCTCTTGGAGACTGCTTTAAACCATACAGGGCTTTCTTCAACTTACATCCTTCTCCATCTTTAAAGTCATGAGAATATCCTGGAGGGGGTTCCATATAGACTTCTTCTTCAATGCTTCCATGGAGGAAGGCATTTTTAACATCAAACTGATACAAGGGCCAATCTTTGTTTGCTGCTACAGAGAACAATACTCGTATTGTGTCTATCTTGGCTACTGGGGAAAAGTCTCTGAATAGTCGATCCTAAAAGTCTGAGTGTAACCCTTGGCCACCAATCTTGCCTTGTACCTTTCAATAGTTCCATCTGCCCGGTGCTTAATGGAGAATACCCATCTACATCCCACCTTCTTCTTCCCTTTGGGTAGAATACACTTTTCCCATGTTTGATTCTTTTCCAAGGCAACATATTCATTTTCCATGGCTTGTCTCCACTTCTCATCTTCAAAAGCTTCCTCCACGGTTCTGGGAATGTTTGTTGAGTATAGGGAGGTAGTGAAGGCAACAGCTGTGTTGGACAAGTTTTCATTGCTGATTCTTTCTATGGGGTATCTGGACCGTTGGTCTTCATATTCCGGGTCATACCTTTTGGAGGAACACCTCTCGTGCTTCTGGGAGGAAGCTCATATCTGTTTTGACAATTATCACTAGAGACACAGAGTCAGTAGGAACAGTACATGATTCAGAGTTTACCTCAACTGATTTGACTCAGGGTGCTCAGTGGTTGTCATTGGAGTGGATTGAAGAGAAGGAGCTGATACAGATGTTTTAGAGTTGACGTCGGTGGTATTGCTTACTTGTGTTGGAGGATCATGGTCCATCATTTCTGGATATATTAACCAGCTAAGGTCATCATTCGTAGTCTCCCCTGAGAACCAGGCTGGGTATAGTAATAGGAGTGTTCAAAAAACTCACAGTCAAGACTGGCGTAGATTTTGTTTTGAATGGGATCATAGCATCGGTACCCTTTTTGAGTATCCCCACCCAATAAAAACACATTTAATGGCTCGTGGTTCAAGTTTATTTCTGATTCTTTTTGGGATATGAACATAGACAACACTCCGAACACCCGTGGAGGTAACGAATGATAGGAAGGGATGGAAACATGGGAGGAAAGAGTCTCAGAGGAGTTTGGTGTGCAAGAGGTTTGGTAGGTAGTCGTTGGTTATTATGTGGGGCTGTGGCAATGGCTTCTGGCCAAAAATGGACAGGGACATGGGATTCTAACATAATGGCTCTAGTAATCTCAAGAAGGGTTCAATTTTTCCGTTCAGCTATCCCGTTTTGTTGGGGAGTATCCGACAGGTAGTCTGGTGAATAAGGCCATGATCAGAATAAATTGTTTCATATCTAAGTTTATGTATTCTCCTCCGTTATCAGATCGAAGAATTTGAGGTTGGGCAGCAAATTGGGTACAGATCATGTTGTAGAAATTTATAAACACATCATATTACTTCAGATTTATTTTTTAGAAAATAAACCCAACTCATACGGGTGCAATCATCCACAAACAAAACAAAATAGGAATATTTATAAAAGGCAAATTCAGGTGCAGGACCCCAGACATCAGAATGAATTAAGGTGAATGGATTAGAAACATGAGTCGAGTTGGGAGAATAAGAGTGTTTATGACTTTTTGCAAGTACACATGCTTCACAATCCAAAACAAAATCAATGTCCTTAAAAGAGGGAAATAATCGTTTAAGATAACTTAAAGACGGATGACCTAGCCGTCGGTGCCACATCCAGATCTGATATTCCGGCGACCCTTGAGCAAGCAAAGCGTTACCCTGTTGAGTCACCTCGTTCACATAGTATAGACCTCCTCGTTCAATACCACGACCAATGATCCGCCCCGTCTGAGCATCCTGTACAATACAATCAGAAGAAGTCATTAGAATTGTACAGTTTAGTTCCTTGGTTAATTGACTAACAGATAAAAGTTTGTGGGTAAGACTTGGAATTAAAAGACAATTTTTTAAATGGATTTCTGATGTAATATCTACATCTCCGGCCTGAGTAATTGGAATGAACTCCCCATTTGCAGTTTGAATCTTAGTACGGTAATTTGATGTGGAGGAAAGAAAATCGGATGGGTCGTATGACATAGTGTCCTGGCCCACAGTCAAAAATCCAATTGGACTTGTTGCACATGAGACCCATACTTTGATTTTCCGTGGGTTTATTGTATAATTGGGCTTCTAATTTTTGGGGCTTTTGATTAACAAGGGCTAAAGGTTCTGATTTTTTTAGGGCTTTTTGTTTTCCCTCACTCTCATTTCTAGAGGACGGCTCCTCTAGAACTTTCTCTCTTCCTCTTCCCGTCGATTCCTCTGTCTTCATCCATGGTTCACCAGAAAATTTGGTGAACCCATCCTTGCCACTCGTACCTGTTCGCCTGTCGGTCCACCTGGTTGACGAAGCCTCGCTGGTCGGTTTCTCCTTCTCCGATGGCGGCGTTAGCCTTGCCGTCCGGTCTTTGTTACCTTGGTGGCGGCTTTACGCTGTCTCAGGTCCTCCCACCATTCCGGGTAGCCGATGAGCTTAAAACATCCTTCCTTGGTGTGTTTGGTTCCTCCGCAATGGCTGCATTTAAGGTGAGTTTTGTCCTCTCGCCGGAATGAAGAATCTGACCGGCTAAATGAAGAATCTGACAGGCGTTGAGTGACAAGACCACTTCCGATCTTTGAGGGACCTCTTTCCAGTGATGAGTTGCCGGTCATTATACCACGACGAGCAATTTCTCGTCTGATAGTAGCATATGCGGCATCAATGGTTGGAAGGGGATCTAAATTCAGAATGTCTCGTTTTTCTTTGTCAAGTGAATCATTCACACCAGCCAGAAACTGGTACAGCCTTTGTCGTTGTATAAACGAGTTGAACAGTGTGATGTCTTCTGCACATTTCATTGGGTTCGGCATTCGTCTATCGATTTCTTTCCAGAGGGTATTTAATTTGCTAAAATACACCTCTATCATGTCTATCCCTTGTTTCATAGAGGTTGCCTTTGTGTTCAGATCATAGATCTGCAATTCATCTCTGCCGCTACTGAGTAGAGTTTCGATGCCTTTCCATAGATCTCGGGCAGTTTTGTAGTCCAAGAACTGATTCACGAGATCTCCGTCAATATTCTCGATGATCCATGAAAGGACCATCGAATCTTTTTGAGCCCATTGCTGGTATTCTGGACCGTCTGGTGAACGGGGTTGACGATGATGTGATTGAGCCTTCCCCGGCCACCAATTGCTATCTGCATCAGTTTACAAACCATTTGGTGTAATTGGTAAAGTTTAATTTTTCCGCGACTCGCACTGTTTGTGAAGTCCCTGGTTCGATGTTGGTTGAATTTTTGTTGAGTGTTTGAAACATTTGAAACAGTTGTTGCATATGTTCCATAGAAATAAGCTGGTTTGGATTTTCCGGTGGGTTTTCCGATGGGTCTTCCATTTCGGTAGATCCGGTAGATGATGAGTACGAAAAACCGTCGAAGATCGACCTTATGGCTCTGATACCATGTTAAAATTACATAAATAAAGAGAATAATTTTAGGTCAATTTTTTGTGTATTGCTCTTGTGAAAATACTATTACATTTATACAGGTAAGATGGAAAGAAATACGGAAGCAGATAAGGAAATGGCTGTACAGGATATATTACTACCATAATTAGTCTATTTTGTTCCTATAATTACTCTGCTAAATATGGATATTTTCTACAAGACACGAGACTATTAGCCCTTTCTGGATTTCAATAAAAAAAATTGGCTTTATTATTAATTTAAATGTAATATTTTTCTAAAGTTATTTTACTTTTATAGATTTTTACCTCGAGAAACTAATAAAACCACACCAATCATAGTTTATTTAAAAATAATCCTTCTCTTTTTTATTTGTGAGGAAAAAGAAAAATTGTCTTTAAATTTTCATATATTTCTTGACAAAAATAAATTTTAGAAGAAAAATAAAAAAGATCAAACAATATAGCAGGCAGCCACGTGGTAAACTCCATCTCAAATTTTATCGAATGCATATTACATTAAAATTGAGAATATTCCACTATTCCTTCCCCGAACTTTTTAGTGTTAACCAAAATTCAAAATAGACATTTTAGGAAGATTAATTCGACCTAAAAAAATCACATTTCATCCTAAATCTAATTTATATATTCAAGAAAAAAGCGAGAGGAGGATTTAATAGATAAATATCTAATCACACAACCAAGCTAAGCAACAAAAAGAAGCACCTCAGCTCATTGCTTTGAACATGAAAAATCAACAACTCCCAATATCTAAATGTCACTTTTATGATCAACTCACATTAATATCATTTTGGTTTAATATTTAATTATTTACTAAATTCTAGTTTAATTGGATAAATGAAGTGGAGAAGTTACTTCAACTACCCATTAAGTCTTCCACTTTACCCATTACCTCTTCCAACTATCTATTATCTCCATTACTCACCATGATGGAAAGGTATGAATGATGTTAAAAACACTCTTAATTAAAGGGTCTTCTCTCTGCTATAAAGATATAGTCTTATCCATCAAAGTTATTCATTAAGTATAGGGCAAGAGAGAGAAACAACTTTTGAAGAACCAAAACAAAAGACTTCCGCTCAATCAAGTCAAGAATCATAATGGCTGATTCAGGCATATATTCTTGACTGAAATTATCATAGTATTAAATATATGTGAAAATCATATAGTTTTACGATCCTGAATTCATTGATAGGAATTCTGAATGCTTACATGTTTATGTTTTCACAATCACTAAAATACTTACATATGGTATCAAGAGCCTGGCTTAAGAACTAGTGATTTTTCATAAAATTAATGTTTTCCTTATTTGAAAACGGTAATTGGTAGTATTAAGTGAAATAATTATTCACTATCATTATGTATTTTATTTTGAAATTATGCATGTGAGATTAATTAATCATAAAGTGGTCTAATCTTTGAAGATTAAATTCAAAGTAATAATAATTAAACGTCTATTCAATTATTCATTATTTTGATGCTTATAACTGAAATATCTTATGGATATATTGAAGTTTTTGGTTTGTAAGATATTTCTGGATCACATCTAAGCATCATTATGTCTAAAGTTATATTTTGATGTTTTGCCTAAAGGAGGACATCAATATACATGTAAGAATATATATTCATTTCTGTATTTGATAGTAAGTTAAAATTGATAACTCAAAGTATTAACAAATGAGTATATTATATTTGCAGCATTTGCTCTTCATTCGCACTCTGCCTCTGTTACGATCCTTAACGATTTTAACTTCTCAGATTTGTGCGAATAGATCAAATTTCATCTCAAGGTTTTCGATCTTGATGTTGCACTTTACAGTGAGAAGTCAAATGCTATAACTGAAACTAGGAGTACTGAAGAAAGGTCTCATTATAAGCACTGGGATCGATCTAACAGATTAGGAATAATGTTTATGAGAATGAATATTGCGAGCAACATTAAGACTACTCTTCCCAAAATTGAAAATGCAAAAGATTTTATGAAATTCGTGGAAGAATTCTCTCATACTGTTGATAAGTCTCTTGTTGGGACACTAATGGTACTTTAACCACCATGAAGTATGATGGTTCACGCACCATGCATGAGCATGTCATTGAAATGAAAAACGTAGAAGCAAGACTTAAGTCTTTGGGAATGGAAGTGGAACGAAATTTCCTTGTACAATTCATCATCAACTCATTACCATCTGAGTATGGTCCATTTCAAATGAACTACACCACCTTGAAAGACAAATGGAACGTGCTTGAATTGCAAGGAATGTTGGTTCATGAGGAAGTAAGGCTCAAGAATCAAGAAACTCACTCTATTAACTTTGTAAGTCATCAAGAAGTTGGAAAGAAATGAAAGAAACATGCTAAAAGAAAATAGAAGCACCATAATGTTAATGAGTCCTCCTCTCAAGTATATAAGAAGGAACACAATAATGATAAGTGTCGTATCTGCGGAAAATTTGGACACTTTCAAAAATATTGCCTGAAATTTAAGGCATGACTCGAGAAGAAAGATAAGCCTAGTGCTTTTACATGTCTCGAATCAAATCTAACTGGAGTTCCTTATAATACTTGCTGGGTTGACTTGGTTGTACTATTCATGTTTCTAATACGATGCAGGAATTCCTTACAGCACAAATCATAAAGCAAAATGAAAGATATGTGCATATGGGGAATAAAGTGAAGGCTCCAATTAAAGCTATAGGAACTTACGGTTTTATCCTTGATACTAAGTGTCACTTTGATTTACTTGAAACTTGTTATGTACCTTCTCTTTCGAGAAATTTAGTTTCTTTGTGTAAGTTAGATAAGACTAGATATTCTTTTAATTTCGGTAATGGATATTTTAGTTTGTTTAAACATAATTATATCATTGGTACTGGTACTCTTTGTGATAACTTATTCAAACTGAATCTTGATAATCTATTTTCCGAGACACTCTTAACTCTGCATCATAATATTGGAACCAAACGAAATTTGTTGAAAGAACAATCTGCTTTCTTGTAGCACAAACATTAAGGTCACATATGCAAAGAAAGATTAGTTAAGAATGAAATTCTTTCAAATTTGAATTAACGGACCTTAATATTTGTATGGGTAGCATTAAAGGAAAACAAACTAGACACACAAAGAAAGGAGCCACAAGAAGCACACAAATTCTTGAAATGATACACACTGATATATGTGGTCCTTTTGATATTGCAACTTTCAGTAAAGAAAAATATTTTATCATTTTTATTGATGTTTTTTCACGTTACAAATATGTCTACTTGTTGCATGAAAAATCTCAAGCGATAAATGCCTTGGAGGTCTTTATTACTGAGGTTGAAAGACAACTAGATAGAAAGGTGAAAATAATCAGGTCAGATAGAGGTGATGAATATTATGGAAGATATGATGAAAGTGGACAACACCTAGGTCCATTTACTAAATTCCTCGAAAAACATGTTATATATGCTCATACACAATGCCTGGAACACCACAACAAAATGATGTAGCAGAAAGACGTAATCATACATTGATGGACATGGTTAGGAGTATGTTAAGTAATTCATCTATTCCTCTTTCGTTATGGATGTATGCTTTAAGGACTGCTATTTACTTAAGTAATAGGGTTCCTAGTAAAGCACTCCCAAAGACTCCTTTTGAACGATGGACTCGTAGGAGACCTAATTTAAGGCACCTACATGCTTGAGGTTGCCCGACAGAAGTTAGATTTTATAACCACAAGAATATAAATTGGATTCAAGAACAACCAGTGGTTTCCTCATTGGTTATCCAGAAAAATCAAAAGGGTATAGATTTTACTGTCCTAATCATAGTACAAGAATTATTAAAACTGAAAATGCTAGGTTCATTGAAAATGATGAATTTAGTGGGAGTGAAGAACTACGTAAAGTGGAAATTAAAGAAGTTAGGGTAAGGCTTCTCTACGTTTTACTTCTTTTAAAGATGATGCTCTTAAAGTTGTTGCACAACCTAATAATCAACAAGAACAACAAATTGATGCTCATGTTGATCTCAATTAAGCGATAATTAATGAACCTACAGTAGATGTACCACAGGAAGTAGCATTAAGAAAATCTCAAAGACAAAAGAGACCTCTATTTTCGGATGAATATTTGGCATATTTACACAAGTCAGAAATTGACTTGGGAATTGATAATGACCATGTTTCATTTTCACAAGTTATTGAAAGTAATAATTCTGAAAGATGATAATTGCTATGAAATATGAGTTGAAATCTACGAAACAAAATGAAGTAAGGGACCTTGTTGATTTACCAGAAGATTGCAAAAGAGTTGGTGTAAATGGGTCTTTAAGACCAAATGTGACTCAACTTGCAACATCGAAAGTGACAAGGACAGACTTGTTGCAAAATGTTTCACTCAAAAAGATGGCATCGACTATAAAGAAACATTTTCACCTGTCTCTAGAAAAGATTCACTCAGAACTATAATGGCTTTATTAGCTCATTATGACTTAGAGCTATATCAAATGGATGTGAAAACAGCCTTTCTAAATGGAAATTTTGAGGAAGAAGTTTATATGAATCAACCTGAAGGGTTCTCTCATAAAGGAAAAGAACATATGGTGTGTACTTAAAAAGTCATTATACGAACTTAAATAAGCTTCCGTACAATGGTACCTTATGTTTAATGAAACTATTATAACCTTTGTATTTAAGGAAAAAATTGTTGATCGGTGCATATATCTGAAGGTTAGTGGGAGTAAGTTTATTATATTAGTCATGTATGTTGGTGACATCTTGCTTGCTACTAATGATCTTTGTTTGTTGCATGATACCAAGAGATATCTATCTAACAATTCTGAAATGAAAAATATGGGAGAGACATCCTATGTGGTTGGGATAGAAATATTTCGGAATAGATCACAAGGATTATTAGATTTGTCTTAGAAATTCTATATTAATGAAGTGTTAGAGACATTTAGAATGAAAAAAAATGCTCATCAAATTCCTTTCCAATTCAGAAAGGAGATAAATTAGTCTCAATCAATGTCTAAAGAATGAATTGGAACGTAAGCACATGAATGATATTCCTCATACATCAATAGTTGGGAGTCAATGTATGCCCAAACATGTAATATCCCAGACATCAGTTTCGTTGTTGAAATGTTGGGCCATTATCAAAGTAATACATGAATGGATTACTAGAAAGTTGCAAGTAATTGTTGCGATACTTGCAAGGAACTAAAGATTATATGCTCACTTATAGAAGATGTGATCATCTTGATGTGATTGGATATTCAAATATAGATTATGTTGGTTGTGTAGATACAAGAAAATCCACATTTGGATATTTGTTCCTATTAGCTGGAGGAACAATTTCATTGAAGAGTATGAAACAGTCTGTTATAGTTGCATCCACTATGGAAGCTGACTTTGTGGAATTCTTTGAGGCCACAGTTTAGGCTAATTGGTTGTGAAATTTTATTTCAGGACTTGGATTAGTCGACAGTATTTCCAAGCCGCTGAAAATTTATTGTGATAATGCTGCAACAGTCTTCTTCCTGAAAATGATAAGTATTCTAAGGGTGCCAATTGAAAGAAGTCCAAAAACATAAAGTGACAATTGAACACATTAGCACCAAACTTATGATTGTTGATCCTTTGACGAAAGGATTACCGCCCAAAACATTTGTTGAACATGTTGAAAGAATGGGTCTTTGTAATATCCAATGAATGACTTTATGTAAAGATTATATTATATTTATGCAATTTACACTTTGAGCTCAACTATATATATATGTTTCTGTTATTACCTATCTTCTCTTGTATAGGTTATGTTGAGAATGATAATGACATGTTTTGTTTTAGGTAAAAATATTCTAAGCATTATTGTGGGCCCATTATGTATTTGAAATATTGTATCAGGCAATAGACTAATATTGTAGTGCATGGAAATGACTATGCCAAATAAAGTGGTGTACAACCACCATGACTAATGTTAGTTGATTTACTTAATAACAATAAATAATATTGAATCGAGTATATGTGCACATTGTAATGAAATGTTTATTAAACAATAAGTAAATGATATTATCTGTGTTAAGTGGGAGAATGTTAGTTTTATGACCCACTCACATTAATATCATTTTGGTTTAATATTTAATTAATAACTAAATTCTAATTTTAATTGGATAAGTGGCGAAGTGGAGAAGTGGAAAAGTTACTTCAACTACCCATTAAGTCTTCCACTTTACCCATTACCTCTTCCAACTATCCATTATCTTCACTACTCACCATGATGGAAAGGTGGGAATGACTCTTATTTCAAGTATTCTCTCTGACATAAAGACTTAGTATTATCCATCAAATCTATTCATTAAGTATTAGGCAAGAGAGAGAAATGACTTCTGAAGAATCGAAAATAAAAGACATTCACTCAATCAAGTCAAGAAATTATAATGATTGATTCAGGTATATAATTTTTGACTGAAATTATCATAGTATTTAATATATGTGAAAATCATATAATTAATCGATAGGATTCTAAATGCTTACATGTGTTTTTTACATCATTAAAAATGCTACACACCAAATTTATTCAAATTATGTTTTTTTTTACCAATTATCATGTTATTTATGTATTGTTATGCCCTTTTCATTGATTGTTTCTTGTTTGCTTGAGTTTGATGCACTTAAGTCGGGAGTTTTTCGGATACAACCTCTCTATCTTTCACACTTCAAATTTACACTATGAACGTGGTAGGCACCCGAGAACTCATTCTGATCCCCAAGCAAACCCTTGGCCTGACTGACTACTTAGCGAATATTTACTCAAGCGATACCAAGCTTAGAAATATAATTTACGACATTCTAACTCAAGCAAATATTTAACTCAAACTATCTGAAAAATACTTTGTTGCAACAATAATAATACTTTGCAAAACAGTCTCAAAACATCTCGAACAAAAGGGAAATAATGAGAGACTCTTCAACTCTAACTATCTATGAAGCCTTTATAGTTCAACATAGATGTTTGGATAAGACCCACAGCACCAAAAAGGAGTACACTGAAAGGAAAAGTGGAAATCCTTCGGAATGCATGGAGGCTCACCAAAACTGACTGGAGTGTCAATGATCTCAACGATGCGTCTGTTGATGATCCTGAACACATACATCTACATCATGATAAGATACAGATCGAATGACATCGGTACATTAAATTACTTGTATGTAAAGAAGACTGAATGCATAGATAACTGAAACAATAGCATTGGAAGAATATACAGATCAACTTAATTCAATACAAAAGCAAATAAAATTACTAACTCAAGGAAGTATATAAAAATACAATAAGTTACTCTTTACTCTTATTTGAAGATTCTCTAACCCACAACCATCACTATGAGTTAGGTGATGATACCACATCTCACCCATGCTGCCAGATCTCTCCTATGCCATGTCGAGATACAGAATACCTCAACTAAGTGGATCCACTAAGCAATGCTCGAAAGCAATAAGGAGAAGTTTAAAAGTACGATCCTTTCCCATGTTGGTTGCATGATTTATGAGAAATGTGAGTTGTCTGAATTAGTCCTCAATCGGTGCTCAATACTACTCCAAATAAATAAATATATACTCGTGCTCAAAAAAAAAAATCTCTGTTTTGAGGTAATTACTCAAAATAACTCTTTTTGAAAAGATAATGAAATATCCTGAACTCGTAATCTCTTTTTAGAAATTAAAGTTTCTTGTTTCTCACTATAAAAGTATTACATTTGGGAATACTTAGATTAAGATTGTTATTGGTTAAACAAGAACTCTCAATAACAACTCTATAAAACTCTTGAACTTCTTTTTTAAACTCAATTTAGTTTTGAAGGTGCATTAAGACGTGCGATTAAGATATGCAGGAATTTTCAAGGGTAAATGGAGCGTATAGGAGCTAATACAAAGAAAAGAAACTTGACCACAACTTAAAGGAACATGTGCCGGATAAAACAAGGAAAGATTGATCCAGCAATCCTTGGCATACCATGGCGCGCCGCTCCAGGCACTTCCCCCAGCACCCTAACGAATTTTCAAACTTAAATTAAGGCCCCGACTTAATTAGTATAGAATGGAGAAATTTATCCTAAACACTTCTTGATTCGCAAATCCTAACATAAATACATGAGAACTTTCATAAATTCCCTTGGAACCATAACATTGTCAAAATCAATACGGTTCATCTAATACAAAGCATGAACAATACAATAATATTCACAAACTAAAAGAATAAAAAATCCTCAATTGCTAAAGAATCAAACTCAATATCAAGAACTACTAATGGATCCTTTAGATGTAACTATTTTTTGACTAAATGAGATGTAGAGCGTGAGGACGAACAAGTCCTGCATATTAAGAAGTCTTACATACCTGAAAAGAATAAAGGTTCTTGGCGAAAATCAATAAAAATCTTGAAGAACGTGAAAAAATGATTTTAAGTTTATTAAAACCTTAGGTGAAGAAAAATGAGGCTAGGCTTAGAAGGAATGGAAAAAGACCAAAATATCCCTCCAAAAAATGATTTGGGGTGCCTCAAAAGAGAGGCTTCGCCAAAATGGCATAAATCTTTACTCCAAGCTCCAAATTAAGCAAACTCTGCGTCGTTAGAAAGAGGATTGAAAAATCTTAATTAATTTGATAGGTCATGGAATACCTAATTTTTTATGTGCTAAGAAATATTATTATTTGAAGTTGACCCAAAAATTAAACTTGATGGGTGAGTAACACGAATCCACCTATAGCCTTTTTCAACGTACGAAATGTTACACTATCTCCACGATAAAATGGTAAGATTTGTTTACACATTATCCTCTCCAAAGTCCACTTAGCAAGATTTCAGTAAATATATTGTTATTCAAATTTTGTCTTGTTATTCATATTGTTGATTCAAGTTGTTATGTTGTAGACTTTTTCATTGGATTTGGGCAATAATTTAAAATTTTGGACACATTAATTTTAACGTGTTAATGGGTTTTTGAATTAGAAAAAGAAAAGAGAAGGAATAGTTAAGAACATATTTTCTCATCTATGGATCAATCAAACATGACGAAGTTAATATCTAGCTAATTCAGAAAAGTTGAATTGAAATTGGAAAGTAAAATTCCTAGAAGCATATACTAGAAATGCATAATGCATATATTAGATCCTAAACATGGCTTCAAATTTTAACTTTGACCTTCAACTTTCATAATGCACAAACAAACACTTTAACTATTTAACTTTTAAATAAATAATCACATGAGTCATACATGATATAATACACGTAGGACACCACGTAGGGAAAAAAATGACATGTAGGACATGTGTGTCTATTTGTTCAACTTTATACAAGTTTAAGTGTCTATTTGTACACATCCAAAATTGAAGGACATAAATGTAATTTGAAGCCAAGTTAAAGGGTACATTTATGTATTATGCCAACTAGAAAATTAGAAATGTAGAAAGAGGAAAACACACTAACAAATCGAATCTCAACATCACCAATTTTGACAAAAAGAAGCAGACCTACTAGCACATGAAAAATTATGCTTTAAGACATAAAATAAATAATAATCATGTGTCCTCCTCAAATCGAACACATAAACAACAGTAAAACTTTGTCGCCCTCTCCCCGTCCCTTACTCGTCTTTTGAAAGCCGTCATCCTGGATTTTCTTTCCGTATGCCGGGGAAAGTACCTCACCCCCATCCTCGTGGTCCAAGATAATCAAACCATCAATAACAGTAACGTAAGCATGAGACTTTTTGGTAATACCGGTGAACCAGATGGCCGCGGCGATGGAATCTGGGACGGAGGACTTGTAGTATTTGATTTTTCAAATGCATTGTCCGCCAATTTTGTATTGAAGCTCTTGTAATTTTAATGCACTCATTAATTTGATTAGTTTATATTTTTATCTTTTGTCGTTTCTATTCGAGTATTTTTTTTATAAAAAATAATCTTTTTATCGTACTTGTTTTAACCAACCTTACACAAAGATTTTATCTAAAAGATCAGAGAAAGTAATCTAGCTAACTATATGAGTTATCACTCACTTCAAATGAGTAAAAAAAGAAGTAAGAAACCCAATTTACAATTAAAAGATCCAAATAAAAATTCAAGATAAAATCCATATAAATCAAATAACAATTTTTAATGATGAGTAACGAAAAATTTAGTTAGCTATTAATCAATTTATCAGAGTTTACATAGAAAAAAGTTTTGATAAAATATACCAATTAATACCAAGGTTTTTATCGAAAAGATCAAAGAAAATATCTAACTAACTACATGAGTTATAATTCGCTTCAAATAAGTTTAAGAAATAAAAAAGTTAAAATCCTAACTGAATCAATTAAAAGATCCAAACAAAGATAATTAAAAATGCCATACAATCAAATAAACAACTTTTGTGTTGAGTAGCGAAAGATCTACTATCGATTTATTAGATGTTTATATAAAATCCTTATACTTGTATGAGTTCATATACTTGTATCAGTTTAACAAAGGGACCCAAATAACAAAGGATAAATAGAAAAATTCAGAATACAAATTAATACAAATATAAGGGTTCACCAGACCCATTAACTAATTGACTTACTAAGTGAAATCGATTTATCATATGTTTAACTAAACGAAAATTGATTTGTACTATTTATTATTACTTTAATCAATAATAGTGTCAAACTTTAAATTATTTGAAAATGTGGTCCTCCATATATAGGAAAGAAGTTAAAATCATTTTTTAAAAATGATTTAATGATAAATAAAAATTCATATAAGGTAGCTGTATTTTTCAAATTTCATATATAAACTATTACTAATTATTTATTAAAACACACATTAACTATTAGATTTTTTCTCTTTTCTACTATAGACACTAAATCGCGACCCTAATTAAATTTTAGTTTTAAAAAATTGCGTTAAATATTTATTAAAACTAATCTTTTCTCTAATTTTTATTTCATTTTAGTAGATTTTACTTGAAAATACAAAATCAGAAAATTCATATTTTTTAAAATTGTACATATTCTTTTATTTGTGAGGAAAAGAAAAAATTATAAAATGTTTTCTTTGAATTTAATTATATTTTCTTACAAAGATATATTTTAGGTAATATTTAATGTTGGCTATTTTTAGAAGAAAAATAAAAGGATCAAACTATATTGTGTGTAGCGACGTAATAAAATTTCATTTCAATCTTTATCAGAAACATATTCCATTAGAATTTAGAAAGGAGAATATTCCACTCTTCCTCCCGAACTTTTTAATCTTATTGAAATTTTATAGTAGACATTTTAGGAAATTAAATAGACCTAAAAAAAATAAACCACACTTCATCCTAAATCTAATATTATATATATTAAAGAAAAAATGAGAGGAGCATTTAACAGAGGAAACACTAATCAACCAAAGGTAAGGAACAAAAAGAATTCCTCAGCTCATTGCTTTGACCATGAAAAATCAACTCCCAATATCCAAATCTATTCAAATTATGTCTTTTTACTGATTATCATACTATTTATGTATTGTTATGTCTTTTTCATTAATTTTTTTCTTGTTTATTTGTGTTTGATACATTTTAGACTAATCATTTTTTAAAAACAATCTCTTTATCTCTACAATAAAGTAATAAAATCTGCTTACACATTATTCTCTCTCAACTCGACTTAGTGAATTTTACCGAATATGTTGTTATTATTCAAATTATGTCTTGTTATTCATATTGTTGGTTCAAGTTGTTATGTTGTAGACTTTTTGAGTAATTAATTAAAATTTTGGACACACTAATTTAAATGTATTGTGGATTTGTGAATCAAAAAAGAAAGAAAAGAAATTCTTGTACACATATATGGATTCATCATGGATTATAATCCTAATTAATAACTATCTCATGGCTAATTATTTGTCTATGTTAATGAGGGAATTATGGGGCGATTCCTGAAAATCTAATAGAGGTTTATCATGAGTTATCGTGAAGAGCTGTGATTTGTTTAAAATATATTAACTAATGATTTTAAAGTTAGAGTTAAAATATAAAAATTATGCAAACCACATAGTATAATATACAAATTACATTTTATCTTTAATTTTTCATATACAAAAATCTCTTTATTTTAATACCTTTCCGACACATAATTGAGAAGCGCAAATACTATAATTTAGGAATTACTGTTATCAATTTACTGTCCTAAATTAGGGACTAAAAACAGAAAATATAATTGAATCCCACAAATCAAGCGTACATTTCTTTCTTCTAACAATCAGTCCTTCACAAAAAGGTAACATAACTAGAAAATAAAATTTCAAGTTATCAAATTGTGTCTCCATGTTCTTCTAATAAACTGCAAAAGCTTGATCCAAAAAAATTATGGAGTGGAGAGATATTGTTGGTTCATTCCAGCGAGCCACCCTCTCTACGGCCGGAAGATTGAAAATTCTTGCAAGATTGATGATCTTCGGACATAGCAGCTACAAGTTTTTTTTATGGTTGTTTTTTCTTTTTATTTTCTTTTGGCTTGGGATGTTGTTTTCGCTTCTTGAATTTTGATGTCAAAAGTGTTTATTATTTTATATTTGGTACAATTATATCTATGTATTAGTGTGTAATATAGTTTCAATGGAATAAGTGTCGGACAAAAGTGATTGATCAATTTCGAATTTTGTTTTGAAAGAAGTTGTCTTGCCAACATGATAGAAAAGATATCCAGTAGATCAAGAATAAAAAAAGAAGAATCCAGATGAAAAACTAAATCAAACATGAAATGTTGTGAGCGATGTGGACAAGAAGATCACAATCGAAAAATTTGTACTTTCTTCCCAAAAGAATCTTGATCAGTACTTTTTTGGAGTATTTGTTTTTTCAAATCTAATATTTTTCAAATTACAACATTTCTTTCCATTGTTACAAATGTTTACATTAAAAATACTTTTAGCTTATTTATTTTTTATTCAATAAATTGAAATATTATGTTTTTCAATTCTGCCTATATCTTTTTATTTTTAATTTTTTATAAAGTAAATCCTGTATACATATTGTGTTTATCGTTTTGTGTTTGATATAAATTTATTTTTAAAATATATGTTGTATTGGTTAAGTAATTAATGTATATGTAACTGCTAATAATAAGTACTGAAAATACTATTACATTGCATTGATTTGTTTAACATAGTGAATTTGATACTTAATTCTTTGAAAATTTTGTATCTGGTAATATAGTGTCCAAGTGTTGTGATATTGTAAGCGATTGTGACTTGTGATATTGTAAGAGTTGTGACGTGTATAGGAAAAGAAACATAAGTTATAAAGCAGTAAATATATTACAAATTTAGAGGATTGCAACAATTGTAAATATATAGTATCAGATTTTCGAGACACATCAATTTGTGATTTTGAAAGCATGATAAATAATAATTGTGTATCATATACATAATATATATTTTTTTTGCAATTTTGTATCAACTTATACAAATTAATCTGTGATTTTAAAAGTATGATACATAATAATTGTGTATCATATACATAATATGTTTTTTGATAAATTTGCATCAGTTTATAATATAGTATCAAGTGTAGTCATTTGCACCAAATTTATAAGAGACATAATGTTAAAAGGTGCTAAATATATTGAAAATCAATTGATTTATATCAAGTATATAAAAATATAGTATCAGGTGTTGTGATACATACAAATTTTGTTATAACAAAAGTAATCGTGTATCATATACATAATAAAATTTTGAAAAATCTTGTATTGCTAATAATAAAGTATCAGTGATGTGTACTATACTTATATGATACAAAATAATAATTGTAGTTCATATACATAATATATTTCTTGGCAAATTTGTATCAACTTATAATATAGTATCAAGTGTAGTCATTTATACCAAATTTATATGAGACATAATGTTAAAAGGTACTAAATATACTAAAAATAATTTATTTGTATCAAGTATAAAAATATGGTAATAGGTGTTGTGATACATACAAATTTGTTATATCAAAAGTAGTCGTTGATACGCTCAAACTTGCTTCTCAAATATGAAGTAAAGCGGTCGTGTCAAGTAAATAACCCAACTAGTGAGGTTGGGATCGTTCCCACGAGGAAATTAGTCTAGACTTAACTTCAACCTATTATTACTATTGTTTGGTTAATGACTCCTTGGAAAGTAAAAACAATAAAGGGGAGTTTCTATTTCTAATGAGTGAAAATAAATAACGAACTTGAAAGAGACACTTAACACTTTGAATTTTGGGTTTTAATCAATTAATCAATAATTAGGGTTTGTGCTCTCCCACAGGTTCATAACTTGATAATTCTAACTATAACAATTCTTTCCTAGTATCTTGCATGCAAAGTGATAAGTTATGTATTTCTAAATCCTTGGTCCGGCATCTAGAAAATTTCACTCCGCACCTTGTCCGGCTACGTGTGTTGCTATCCTAACCCTTATCCTTACCTCATATTAAGCATCGTATTCGATATTTGACTAAGTTATTACCCTATCAATCAATACTAGCCTATTAGATAGTATACACTAAATCTATGTAATAATTTTCTTTTCCTATTATCTACCTCCTTGTCCGCAAGTAGCATTAAGGCGAGTTCTAACGTGGCCATCCGTTAAAAAGACTTTTAAGAGAAGAATTATTAATACATGCAGATACTAATCTAGAATTTTAGTTTAGTAGGGTTTATCTCATTACTTGCCTATGGTTCCCACAACCCTAGTTATGGAGTTTAGTTACTCATAGCCATAAACACAATGTTCAAATATATTAAATACGAATTCATGTACTTACTTCAATGAGAAAGAATAAAATCCAAAGTTTGCTTGATTAATCTCCAAAAATCAATTGCAAGAATCTCAAGATCTCACACTAATACACAAAGTCTAATAATACGGAGTCTAACGATCTGGTGTCTAACAATACGGAGTCTAACTATCTGGTGTCTAACAATATGGAGTCTAACCCCAAAAACGAGGTTTTTCGAACTATTTATAAAAAAACCTAATTAAACAAGGATTCTAATTGCTGGAAATCTGCCAAAACGCGGTTTGGTCGACGGACCTCGCGACGAACCGTCATGGTCACGACGGACCATCGTGGACTCCCTCGTCCCATACTTGTGCAATTTCTTCTGCTGCTCTCTTCATTCCCTTCGACGGCAAGTATGACAGACTGTCATAGGCACAACGGTTCGTCGAGGGTCTTCGTTCTAAAACACTTCAACTCTCAAAATCTGGGTACTGGGATCACTTCTCTGAACTTCACGAAGAACCTGCCAGACGGACCATCAGAGCAACGACGGACCGTCACAAGCTTCGTAATCCCACACTTAGTCAGTCTTCCCCATCTTCCTTCTGCAGCTGCACTACGCTGCCACCTACGGACCGTCACAAGCACGACAGACCGTCATAAGCTTCGTAGGTGGTCTCTTTTGCAGTTCTTCGCTCAAAATCTCCGCATTTAGCTTTGGACAGATTTCCTGCAAAACAAAGAGAAAATTATATAAAAATTAGCACAAAAAGGCTTTTGGACACACTAAACTTAAGGAAAAAGTATTAATAATACCGTGAAACCACAGTATATCAACACCCTCAACTTAAATTCGTTGTTTGTCCTCAAGCGGCGCACTATGACTCACTACACAATCTTTGTACAATAGTATCCATGTTTATCCTTTGCAATCATTTGGATATCAATCCGATTAATCTCATCAAATCTATGCATGCTATCACTATTAGGCTGACTTTTGTGGGATCAGAACACGACACAGACTCACCACGCACTAACACCTATCCTCTTCAATTCTCACCGGGGTGCTACCAATTATGGTATTGCAACTAGTGTCCTCACTTAAAACAAAATCCTCCTTTTTCACACAATGATTTCAGTTTGAGTATAAGGATTACTTTTCAACACTCACTCTCAGAACAAAGTCACACTCATTCATACCTTTTGCCATGAACTTGCCCTTATTTTCACTTCTTAAGTTGCTGTTACACCCTTAGGATCACGATAGGACTTTTTTAGCTAGTAACATAGGCTCGGGGTCAGGTAAGGTATATTTTGGTATACTTTAGTGACTTTTTTCCCTCCTTGACATATCGGCTAAACCTTCCACTGTCTCTCATTTTTTATCTCGCCCAGTTTCTCATATTCTTTCACCTTGCTATTCTCTTCTTTCTTCATTTGTGTAAGTGACTCTCTTCTTTTCTTGCTTGTATTTCTTCTGGATTTTTTCTTTCTTTTACTTTTTCTTCATCTAATTCTTGAGTCACTTTACTTTTGTTCTTTCTCTCTCTTTGTTCTTTCAACCCCACTTTCCAGAGCATTCCTCATAGTAGCCACCCTCAACTCATGGCTTTGCCATGAGTCAAGGTAAACAATACCCAAAGTTGGGTCAGGGCCATAACAAAGGTTTTTATGCATTAGCCACCCTCAACTTATGCTTTTGGCATAAGCTGAGGTGCACATGTCCAAGGAGGGACCAGGGCCAACACATTGTTCCAGAAAAGATCAGTTGGGGTGAAAAAGAAAGGTCTAATTTTAAGCTCAGATTATTTGGATCAAAGAAGGATAAATTTCATTTGGTTTCTTTTATTTAGGCTAGAAGTGGGTATATTGAATAAGGGCCTATGATCATTTCCTAATTGTCTATTACAGCTTACTTTTAGAAGGACTAACCAGGCAAGTTCTAGCTCAGTACCAATAGTGGACTATTCAAATTTACTCACACTCACTTGACATCTCATCACTATACCAGATTATCAGACACCTAGTTCGAATTTAAGACTTAAGGTAATGCAAAGGTGTAACTCTATTTCATGCTTAGAGCCACACAATTATCAGTTATTATGCCTAGTCATGCATTATTTTCTAGTTTATCAGGATATCATTTTAGCCATCATGCTTCAGACTTAAACTATGTACAAAAGATATAAACATGCCGGTTCAACAGAAAAAGTAATCAGTCTTTTGGGGAAAAAGAACACAAGCAAGAAAACCCCAAAAGAGGATAGTGAATTGGGCTACTCAGACTTCACCTTAATACTCACTATCCATTTACCCCACCCCAACAAAAAGGCATGCAATTGTCCCCAATGCATAAAAATCTAAATACAAGAGTGGTAGGTGAAACAAACCTGTGGCGCAAAGCGCCGTCGATCAGCAAGATGGTGGGTTCGGTTCCCCAGAACCCACGTCCTCTGCAATCTGGACACCCTCAGTGGTGTCCTCAGCAACATCCGCACCATCAGTAGTGCCTCTTGATATCTCCACAGTGCGGGAGCTAGACGCCCCAGCCGCTAACTCAGATGCTCTCATTCGGTGCGCCTCCTCCTCAGCAAGGGAGGCTCTCCTCGCGGCCTCATATCTCAGTGCTCCTTCTTCCATGCTCGCGCCTCGTCCTCTGCTCGACCCTACGCCTCTTGGCACTTCTCGAGGGGGAGGTGGTGGAATGTAAGAAGTAGCAAAAAAGGGCCGCAAAAACGGGTGTCTCAGCAGGCTCGACAGAAGGGGCCTCAGACTCCGGCACCCTAGCCTCTAAGATCGTGTCAATGTCTGCACGAAGACTGTCGACTGCAGCTTGAAGAGTCGACACATCCACCGGAGGGGCTGGTCGGGCTAGCACTCTCAACTCAAAGCCGTCCAAGCGCTGGTTAACCTCAGCAATCTTCCGCTCTGTAAATGCATCATTTTCCTTCTAGACGCTCTTTGGACTCAGTGATCGACTTCTGCATCCACGCTGATATGATGCAGACAGAAGAGTGGCCATTTGTGCCTCTAGTTTTTGGACCCTTGCAAGTGGGACCAGTGCGGTAGAGGGGCTTGTGCGAGAGGAGCTCGGGGCTGTGCTACTACCCGGGATAGACTCGACCGGGGTAGTGTCAGTGGACGCCTATGTAGTTGTGCGATCCTGGGCTACCGTATCAGCAAGATCATCAACAAGTGGGGGCAGCTCTGGACGGGGCCCTCTGCGTGGAGCCAACTCATTGGCCTTGTCTCTGATGAGGCCGACGTCTACAGTGCCCTGCGGGGTCTTAAGGTGATCTACGTGTCATATGGGCACACCCGCGGACCTGCAAAGGTCAAAGATCATGCACGGGAAAGGGTAGGTAGTAGTGACCTTGAATGCCCTCGTGTGCATGACTGCCTGGAGAAGCCATGCGAAGTCCACCTCGAATCCGGCTATCATCGCCGCCATCAACACTTCTCGATCCCAGGTAAGGATGTTAGCACCAGCTGTGGGGGGAAAGGCAGTGACGGAAAAGTAGCCACAAGAACTTTGCTGTGAACGTGAGGTTGGCCTTCTTGATGGCCCCCTTCGGCTCAGTCACCCAATCGGCACCCTCTCCATCTACTGACAAGTGCAGGGCCATCCACCTCTTGGTGGTCTCTCTCAGTGCTGGCTTGCACCAGAACTGGCCATCCTTGACTATCTGCCAGCGGTAGTCAAACTCAGCAGTGATGGGGGGTCCAAGTAGCATCAATAATCTCGCCGTATAGAAATCGGCGAATGGCTGGCAGGGAAATGTCAACCTGCACACCCCGGACTCGGACCTGCTCCAGTAGGGCCTGTTTAGCGGGGGCATCCCGCCTATCAATCTGTGATCGGAGAGTCGCTACGTAGGATGCGTAGAACTCTCGGACCATTTCCTCGCTGTATCGTCCCAACGGACGTGCTGTCCACTCCAAGCGATGCCTGGTGAAGAGGTTGTGGATCTCTGACATCGTTGGGAGACTCCTTGTAAGTACCCGCCGCTCCAAAGTGAGTGTTCGAGTCATCACTCCTTTATCAGTCAGGAACTTGGCGTCGGAGTAGACTTGAAACTGCCCATCGACACACCACTGGTTAGGCTGGTCAGTGGGTGGAGTGGGGACCTGAGCTGGTGAGCCGGATGTAGAGTCTAAACTGTCATCCTCATCAGACGAGGCCGACGCTGCAGCACTGGCGGGTGCAGGAACCTCAGCAGAGCCAGAGGCTTCCTCGGACCAGGATACTCCTAAGGAGCCAGACGCTCCTTCCTCATTTGTGGCTGACCCAGAGGGTGTGCTGGTCAGTGTGCGCTCCTCATCAGACTGGGAGGCAGTGACTACGCCGGACGCCACCTTTTTGGGTGTGGCTCTGGGAGCACGTGTAGCACGGGAAGGTGTGGAAGTGCCTGGGGGCACATACTCAGGGTCCCGCTCATCATCAGAGCCGATGATCATGCGTGCAGACGGGGCGACAGACTTTGATCGCCCGCGTGCGTAGATTCGGTCTTGCTTGGGTGCCATAGTAGATAGTACCTGCAAAGGATCAATATTAGTACGAGTAGTGGCAAACAAGACAAGCGAAACCATACAACATAAAACATTAAAAATAGTATTTGATTGTTGTAGAAGCATTGACACACGACGGGCCTGGTGACGAGTCGTCGTGACTATGATGGACCGTCGTGAGGTCCATCGTGTTTTACTTAGACTATGTATATATAGAGAACCCTGAAGGAGAGTCTCTTACTAGCATGGCGGTATGTGCAGGACGGACCATCACAGGTACGACGGTCCATCGTAGATGGCCGTCGTAGGACACTTGAGAAAAAAAATAGAGACCCTTAGGAGATGGGTCTCTAACTGTCATGACGGTTATGCAGGACGAACCGTCGTGGGTACGATGGTCCGTCACATGTGTCCGTTAAAGGACACTTGGAAAAAAATGAGAGACCCTTAGAAACAGGGTCTCTGACAACCAGAACGGTTGTGCAGGACGGACCGTTGTGAAGACGACGGTCCGTCACATGTGTCCGTTGGGACAGGGGTGCTAGGGTTTTGCAACGGACCCTATGACGGTCCGTCGTGGGTAAGACGGTCCGTCATCGGGGTCTCGTTCTGAATGACAGTGATAGAACTAAGGGTACCCTAAGCATCCCCGATGAACCCACATCAACCTTGTAGTGTTTTGGACCTACATGTGTCTAACCCAACTACCTAGGAAACTAGCAATGCAAAAGCACCTATGTCTAGGGTGGTAAAAAAGGCAATTTCGAACATTTGTAACCTAGGTTAGAGAGAATCGTCTAAAGTAAAAACATACGAAAGGAACTAAGATAATACTAACTAGTAAACAAAAAGGCAAGATAAATGAGTATAGAATTTAGAGACATAACCTATATAAATTAGAAAAAGAAAACAATGCACAAGTACTCGGCGGCAAGTAGACACTCACAACAGCAGTTCCACTAGTAGATAACACTTTAGAGCTTTGGAGAATTGTGAGAGGGCAATGATCGGTGGTTGATAGAGGAAAAGATGTGGAAGTTGATAAGGGAAGAGTAATGGGAGAAATAATGAAGTAATGGGGGTGAAATGAGGGGTTGGGGAGTTTAAACGTTCTGATTTTGAAAAGGGGTCCAGCCGGGTCGGGTCGGGTATACCTCATTAATAACGCGACTGTTCCCCGACGACGGTCCGTCGCAGTTGTAACGACCCGTCGTTTGTTCCGTCGCCTGTGCCCTAGTTTCAAAATAACAGAAAAACGTAGTTGGTACGACGGATGCATACGACGGTCCGTCGCAGGCGCAATGGTCCGTCGATGTGTCCGTCAGTGACTGCTGCAGAGTAATTTCTGCAGAATTTCCTTGTGATGTGCCTGCAAATTTAAAAACTCATTAGTAGAAAAATGCTACCATTACTAAAAAGATGATAAGTATTGGGTGCCTCCCAACAAGCGCCTGATTTAATGTCGCGCACGACTAGGGACCCTTGATTACTCAGATTCATCATGATGGTATGCCTCTATCACTTCATTCCCTGATGCTTTATGCTTAAAAAGTTTTATTCTATCTCTATTCCTCTGAAACCGCATTCACCCCTTGGCTTTACTCACTGCTCCTGAGGGAATACTTGGGAATCAGGTAAGGGCCAGTCCATTTGGACTTGAGCTTGCCCGGAAGACAAGGACTCCAGAACTGTCTACAAGCACCAAATCCCCAACCATAAACTCTGTTTGCA
>JAKWJD010001763.1:12177262-12260092 GCA_027705065.1 Solanum peruvianum
AAATTACATTCTTAGGGTCCACAGAAATGACAAACTGATCATCCAAAAGATGTGTAATTCTCCTATAAAGAGAAAATCCTAAAAAAAGCCTACTTTCAGTGTTGTGGGTGATTCATAATATTACAAAATATTTTATCTATTCAGATAATGTAGTGTCAAGGGGCCCACATCGTAGAAGGATGGGAATTTTGCCTTCATATATGGACTTGGACAAACCTCTCCTCATGATCTAGTTTTGGGTCGAGTTAGGTCCAGGTGCCACATCTTAACATGGTTTAGAGCTAGACCATCCCAATTTATTGTTCATCAATGTTGGACTTGGGCCCATTTAGAAGTGTTCACACTCCAATTGAGGTCTAGGCATGCGAAGGAGTGTTAAGAAGTCTCATATCGGTAGAGGGATGAGAACTTGGTAACCTTATATGGACTTGGACAAATTTCTCCTCATGAGCTAGCTTTTGAGGTTGAGTTAGACACATGTGCCATATCTCAACACATACATTTATAGGTTGCAGTTTTGTAGAGATTAATAAGATTATATTACCTTAGGAAGAATTCTCTCAAAATGTATTTATACCAATTATTGTTGGGTTATGGAATTTAAGACCATGGCATCAGAGTGCTGTGGAAAGTGAAATTAAAATCTCAACTGAGTTGGAAATGTGCCTTCGCTGGAAGTGGTACTGCTTCATCTCTGGTGATTCAGATGTGGAAGGTGACTGTTCCTACCAAACCAGGATGAAGCACCAACCAACAACTTACAACAGCCAACACTCCGGTGGCTGGAGTAGATATGCGTGAGGCTCATGCACCAGCAGAATTTTTGCGGCATCAATCTGTCTGATGGTGCATGGTGACACGACTCGGCATTTTTTAGGTCTTTGATTTATTCCTGAGTTTTCCTCTTCGTTTATGCCCAAGTTGTGGAGGTTCTCTGACCAACCAACCCCAGTTGTACCTATTTTTGCTCGATCAGACCTGGTTAGATCATCCCTTTTGCTTCATTGTTTCTTTCTGTTCCTCAGATCTTTGAGTGTTGTGCTCAATTGGAAGTTCTTTGGGTCTGACTTTTTATCAGACATGTTAGAGTGGACTTTTGTTTTTCCTTTGGGTAATATTCTATGATTGGTCATACCATGTTAATTTTGTTGGGTCTTTCTCCCACGGCTAATACTTTTATCTGTGTTAGGGGTACTCTTTGGCAAAGTTTTTGATATTCTCATTGTGTTGGTAGAAGTTCTTTTTTCAGATTGAGAAAATGATTTGATAAAAAAGGGAGGAAGAAATAAGAATGATGGTGTTCTCATTTTGGTAGATGAGTCTGCAAAATCCTTTTGTATTTTTTTCTGACTATTGTTTTCTTCAAGATCATATATGACAAAGAAAATTATTGGTCAAGGTCATGTATGATGGTTCTGATGGTATCTACATCCTTATTGAACGGGTGCCTTGATTGGTTACTTGATCTAGTTTCATATCTCCATTTGAACCTGAACGCCTTGAAGTGTGTTTTCATGGGCTATTCCCGTCTTTAGAAGGGACATCATTGTTACATTCTATCACTTGACAGATATTTGGTGTCAACTTATATGGAATTTATATCTCCTATTGACTATTTAGCATGAACCGATTATTGATACATGTCCTACATCAATTCTTTCATCATTGAATCCTCCTTAAGAAAATCTTCACCTCTCTCTTTCTCTTTGCAAAGTACAAGCTAGTGCAAATCCACATATTCTATTATTGATTGTATTTCTTAGGACCATTTATCTGCTATATTTAGTGTTGTGATGCCTCTCTAGATTCTATCTTTGCACCTTAAAGTCTAAAACAATGAAGGAAGACTTGAAACATCTTGGACGGTATAATGTTATGCTTGGGATACATGCTTTAGATGAAAATCCCACATGGAATTTGGCGGATTTACCCAAAGGAGAAAAGCGATGGGATGTACAAGCGGGTCTTCGCAATCAAAGTTAATCTGGATGGCTTTGAAGCAAGGAAAGACCTGTGGCTAAATGATATGCTTTTGGATAATCTCAACTATGACTCGAGCTAATATTGCTTTTGTAGTAAGTGTTCTTAGTCAATTCATGACCTCTCCTATGATCAAACATTGGAAAGCTTCGGAATAGATTATATATTACTTAAAAGAAGCTTTGGGACTTGGCAATTGTATAAAAATCACGATAACACTCGTGTTTGTTTTGCAGATTTTGGTTGGGTTGGACCCAGAATTGATAGAAGACCCACTAAAGACTATTGTCTCTGTGTTGAAAGGAACCTAGTTTTACGGAGGAGTAAGAAGCAAAGTGTTGTACTTCAATCAAGTACAAAGCTATTGCTAAGTCCACATGTGAAAAACTTGGATATATCACCTTTTAGATGAAGTTAGTTTGAAACATTTATCACGAACAAAAATTGGTTTAATAACCAGGTTGCTCTATACATTCTTTTAATTTAGTGTATCATGCAAGAACTAAATATTTTGAAGTTGTGTGTTACTTTATCGCAAGAAAATTCAGGAGAATCTGGTCTCCACTGGCTAAGTTAAGACATGAGAACAATTGAGTGATATATTTACACAGGCCTTAAATGGGAATGGAGTTGAATATATTTGTATCAAGTTGGGCATGAGTAAAATATATACTCCATAATTGAGGAGATAGTTTTATCAAATGTTGTATCTAGTTTGATATTGTATATAAGTACATATAAGCTATAGTTTAGTAGGGATTTTATTACCTTAGTTAATGCTCCTCTTTTAAGTAGACACCTAAATACCAAGTATATCTTGCAACAACCTATCTTCCAGGACATGATGATTCTTTGACGACCTATGGCATTAATTTACCTACTATAAATATATACTACTTATTGTTGAGTAATACTCGGATGTAAGAAATTCCTCCAATACTTGTCAAACAATCACATAGTAGAATCATCTAGCTTATCAAGAGGCTATTCACACTTATTTCCAAAAAGACAAGCTCTGCTTGAAAGATTAATTTAAGATAAAGTTACCATGTATATCTAGCAAGCACGTGCTTTGGCCACTGTTGAGGATCCCAAAAGTGTTTGCCTATATCATGATAAGTTCAACATCTGTCCACAAATAGATCAGATCTTGTTATATATATTAGTAAAAATTTAATTATTGAGAAGGAAAAAATAGAATGTTTAGCACACCAAGTTTGCTAGAACATC
The DNA here is from genome assembly GCA_027705065.1 of Solanum peruvianum. Taxonomy (NCBI): domain Eukaryota; kingdom Viridiplantae; phylum Streptophyta; class Magnoliopsida; order Solanales; family Solanaceae; genus Solanum; species Solanum peruvianum. The sequence continues at coordinate 12,180,473 of JAKWJD010001763.1, forward strand.
ATGATAAAACAATCAACCAATAAAAGAGAATATGAGGAAGTGAAGATGGAAGCTCTTTAGCGTGTCCTCAGCCTATTAAGTAGTTGAAGGCCACTAGAGGAGAAGTTCTTCATCTTGCATTTAGTATAGTTATGTGAGAAATTGGAGGGAAAAACAAGCAAGGCAAGCTTTTAGGATAAGAAAAAGTGTTTATGAGAAGCTTAAAATAGCGGTTTCTCCCCAAAAGTACTTTCGAAAAAATAGACATAAAAACAATTTTTACAAGTTTGCCAACACTACGTGTTACGCAGAAGTGTTTCCTAAATTGAATAATTGATTAGGCAAACAGAAACTGTTTTTCACAAAAAGTACTTTTCAAAGGAAAAACACTTTCCAAGGTAAACCGATTGTAGAAGCTTTGTCAACATGGTATAAACCTTTCTAATATATATATATATATATATTATATATATATATATATATATCTATATATATATATATATATATATATATATATATATAATATAACCATATTAATAATTTCCTAATTCTTAACAAGCTTAAAGAACTCAACCATACGTAAGTAGGAGATACAAGCGAAAACATTCACACTATAGAGTAGCACCTTAAGGTCAAATTTCTGCTCACTTGTGGAGCTACCAAATACTATGATGGAGAATTTTAGATATTATGTTGGATGTATGAAAAGAAGGGTAACATTTGCATTGTACAAACATTAAAATGATAGAATTTGCATTGTCAACAAAAGTGAAACAACTTTTTTTTTTTTGAATTTTCAGTTTTGCTTATTTGTTAAACAAAACAAAAACTTATATACAATATATGGTATTTTTGCTATAAATAAGAATAAGACACGTTTCAAGAAACCAGATGATCAGATAAGAGTAAAATAATAAAAAAAACTATATTATGTAAGGCATTTACATCAAGCATATCAAAGAAGTCAAGTCTTTTTCATCTCATTCTAATAATTATCTTCCACGCGTTCAACACACATCATTGTACTTGGGGATGGAGTTGGGGAGAGAAGAGACTACATTTACTTATATTACAGGCAAATTGTATTGCACTTTACTATTGGCATGCTACAAAGAACTTGAGAGGAAAGAACACATACAGTGATGAGGCATATCAATCACCTTAGCAGTAACACCAAGCAAATTACCTCTAGAATACCTCTATAATAAATGAAAAACCCATTTAGTGCAGAATATACTAGGGGAAAATGGAAGTAAATAAGGGGCTAAAGGGGTACATAAATGGTCAAGATGATTGCGAGAAAACATGTATGAGCTAAGACCTACTTTCTACTCAAATAAGGCTTTACGAAATGCACATCAATCATTGGAACCTCAGAAATCTTTCATTAATCACAGACCAACCCTCTTAAATTTCAGCTTAGATCATTTTTCTTTAGTCCCTGTGGTGCACATCTCACCTCAAAATACTAAAAGTTACAACATATATACACAATACTAAACCTCCACTTATATTTTACATAAATCTCTATTGAAACCCAAGTTGTAGCCTTATTTTCTTGGTGCACTGTCTTTTGCAGCAACCCTCTATGTTTTCAGAAGAGCTAAGTTAAACCAGACACTAAAATTGGTTACATTTTCACATAAACATCAGCACAAAGTTTGTATTGATAAACCAAATGCATCCCCAGATTGGTTAAGAGATCCCTAGACAAAAACTTATAGGGACTACAATATCATGTATAGATTCAAATCATTTACAGGGTTACTTTTACGATGAAATTTTAAAAGTAATACTCCTTCCGTTCCAGCTTATATGGCACCATTTAAGTGGGTACGAATTTCAAGAAATAAGATAAAACTTTGTTATGTCTATCAAATTTACCTTATTAAAGTTATTTTAGTGCTTACCTTTAGTTGAGTTTCATCACAATAAAGAGTTTAACGGGACCCAATAAGGGTAAAATAGAGATGGTGCCATTAAACAGTTCAAGTAAGGAAAGGTGACATTTTTTTTGGAATGGATCAAAAAAAAGGGGTGCCATATAAATTGGGACGGTAGGAGTAAGTAGTACAAGTTTATTCTCTGGTTGGAATTTCTTGATTCTCAAAAATCTGGAACTTTTTCCTTCTAAACCATTCACCAAATGCATGTTGGAATAATTCAACTCCATTTCTTATGAGTAACATCCCTCAACTACACCATACAAACATCATAAAAGATCAATTATTATAATTGGCACCCAGGTCATTTCAACCATATTTGGAACATTTTCTAGAGTTGCGATTTGACAACAGAGTGTAAGAACAAACGAGAATTCTCTTTAACCACCGTCGCACATTAATAACATTTGGAGCTCAATTGACTCTTTCTTAGGTTTTCAAACGTAAGACAAGCCTTTACAACCACTAATCATAACCATATTATCTAAGAGGGTGCATCTACCTTTCAAATTTGTTTCCAAGGCCATCTCCAGCCAACCTGGCTATTCCCATGAAAATTTTATAAGCCGATTTGACTAAATAAATTCCTTGTGCTAGACCTTCCCATACCAAAAGGTCTTCACAGTCAGTTAGAACTTGCATCTAATCAAGTTAGTTCGACAGTTCAGCAATGCTACCCAATTCTTAATCATTTAACAATTTTCTGAAACTTGGATTTTAACATTGTTGTCCCCTCACTAATTCTAATTCATCTTGGGGATTTGTTTCAACTAGGGAAAAAAATAGGAAATTGGTCTTATAGAGGACAACGTCCAATCTACTATAATCCCCATAGACAGCCCTTCTACCATTACCACCTTCAGTTCAATGTACCCCATACGGAGAATTAATCTTCTAGGTACATTATTGAGATCCCTGACAATAACTGTAATTACCTTCCTTATAAGATCCTGTTGTCATTATTGTATCTCCAGAACTATTTGAATAAAGGACTTATGACATGCTACCTGAAGTTTCTTATTCCCAAACTCCAAATAATGATAGTCGTTCATTCACCAGGTGGAATGCATTTTTTCTTGTTTTCTTGCCAAATAAAGTTCTTTTATGAGAGTATTTATCCTGCTTTCTACGCTAACTGATGAGACAAATATATATATATATATATATATATATATATATATATTATAGATATATATATATATATATATATAATAGATAGATATAGATAATATATATATATATATATATATATAATATATAGATATATTATTCTCTATATATATATATATATATATATATATATATATATATATATATATATATATATAACATATGTTGGTAATGAATCCCCCACACTATTCAGTAAAACTACTCTGCCCCCCCCAAAGAAGATATTGAATTTTCCACTTGGTCAATCTCTTTCCTCTCTATCTTCCCTTACCATATCTTTTTTTTTGAATAAAGGTAACATGTATAACTATTATGAACAAAAGAATACTCAAAGAAGTATCAGTAATACTTTTAACAAATACCGAGGGAGAGGTGACCCTACTAAAGCTTCATAAATAATCTAAAATACTAAAAGTATCCTCTTCTTCTTGAGGATATTCGAGTGTACACCCAAAAAAGTAAAAGGACTTGACAACTCATCTTGAGTTTCTGCAAAGAGTAACTCTAGTTTTCGAAACATATTTGGTTCTTTTCCATCCATATAGTCTACCAAATCAAGTCTAAGACAATCTTCCATCTCTCCATGTGTCCCGAGTCTCGACTGATTCCAAGATTCCCATCTCTGTTTCAGCAAAGCTAGAGCCTCTTTGATGCTCATTGGCATATTCTAGCTTATGCCTCTTAAATTAATGAAAATTTGTCATAACTTCACAGTCTCTCTACAATGTAGAAAGAAATGATTTATTCCCTCAAATCACATTCATAAAAAGAGCACCTGGAACAAATTTGACGACATCTTTTCATAAGGTTGTCTTTGGTGAGTATAGCATGTTTGGCTAGAAGCTAAGTGAAACATGCTAGCTTGAAGGGTACCTTGACTTTCCTGATCATCTTCCAGGGCCAGATCTCTGGTAAGCTGAAACAACTTAAAATCTTCCTTGATTTTCGGGTAGCCAAAATAGATTGTCCTCATTATGTATTAAATCTTTGTATTTCTCCAAAGTGTTGAGTAGTTAAGACACTTTGTTAATTTCCAAGTCATTCAAGTGTCTCCTAAACCTGAGGTCTCACCCTTGATTGTCTCTCATTTCTCCGATTGTGGATATTTTTGAAGGCTCAAGTTGAACAACTCAGGATCCTTGTTCTTTAATTGAAGTTTCTTGTCCAACCCACACTTGTTCCCAAGGTAGTGTTTTCCCCCATTTCCCAACTTGGTTTATAGTTGTCAGCAAATCTGATCCATTGACTTCTAATAGACCTCCATACTCCAAACCCATAAGGTTGTGTGGGCATTTAGGTAGTCCATTTGGTCTCCATTCTAAACCTAGACTTGATTGACTCCTTCCACAACGCTTGTTCCTATGATGCAAATCTCCATCGCTATTTCATCAGAATACTTCAATTTTGCAGCTCTAAGTTACTTACTCTTTTACTTTGCATTACTTCATCCCACTTTACAAGATGAAATTTGTGATCATTAGGATTACTGTTCTCTTGTACAAAATATTTTTCTTAATATCATCCATTCTTTCATTACATTTGCAAACATCGGGAAAACTGACATCAAGTATGTAGGCATGGCATCCAACACAATATTGATGAGAATAACTCTCCACCTTTCCACCTAGAGACAAATATTTGCTTTTCCAATTCACTAGCTTCTTCTCACTTTCTCCAGAACATTGTTCCATATGCATTTTGACTTTCTCTTATCCCCAAAGGGCAAGGTACACTGTGGGAAGTTCTCTAACACATTTATGTTGGGCACCTTAATAGATAAATTAAATGTTTCCCATATTTAATGTGGAACCATGAGAAGCCCAATATCAAAATAATTTTTTAATACTTTAGTTGGAAGCTCTCTACACCACAAAATAAACAGAGTGTCATCGGCATATATAATAATATGATATGACTAGGCCTTGTCTATCATTCATCTTGTCATTGAAATCACTTGTACATTTTTTTAGTTGGGCTGTTCTGAGTATGTCATTTAGTCCTTCTATTGACAGAATAAATAGAGAAGAGGATAGGGCGTCCCCTTGTCTTCATCTCCCTAAGATAAGAAGAATCAAGAGGGAGATCCATTTATCAGAATGAAAAATTTCACTGTCATGATAAAAAATTTCATCCATGTTTCACCAAAACCCATGTTCTCCAAAGTTTTCCAAAGTAACCCTTAGTGAAGGTGATAGGAGGCTTTTTTCAATATCTAACTTATAAAGGATCACAGGGACCTTGCTGATCTTCCTGTTATCGTACACTCATTGCAATCAAATTGCATCCATGATCTGTCTGCCTTTTATCCAATTGCTAAGTAGCCACCAGCTTGGAGACTACTTTTTTGAGCCTTTCCGTCGGAATTTTTGATAGGATCTTGTAAATGCTTCCTACTAGGCTTATGGATCTGAAGTCCTTCAGATCCTTTGCCCCAATCTTTTTTGGTTTAAGTGTTTTGAAGGTCGCACTGAAACCTTAAAATAATCTCTAAGCATTGAAATTTTGTACTGTTACAACTACCACTTTATTGAACACATCCCAACAAGCTATGAAAAATGTCATGGTGTAACTGTGGATAGGTGCTTTATCCCTAGCACATGCCATAACACAAGTCCTTTGTTTCCTTTTCAAAGAACTCTTCTTGTAGCATGATGTTATCCATCTCATTTACCAAATTTGGCATTGAATTGGGGTCTCCATCTTTTTGTTTAGGCATGTAAGTTCAGATTGAACTTAATGATTTCTTCTTTTATCTCTGTTGGTTCCCATGTGCATTTCTTCATTGAATGACAACTTGTCAATGTTATTGTACTTCTTGTGGCAGTTTGCAGTTCTGTGGAAAAACTCAGTGCTTCTGTCTCTTTTTAGCCACTAACCCTTTGTCTCCTTTTAGCCACAAACCCTTGGACCTCTCTCCAAGTTATGTCTTCCCTCTTTACATTTTCTTCAAATTTAAAGGTGAGAGCTGCTCTCAAATAAATCTCATCTGTCAATTGCCTTTGTTGTTAGATCCTATCAAATTCAGCCAATTGATTTTGAATGCTTTGTTTTTGCAGTCTGAAAATTTGCTTGTTTTATTTTACTCCACTCCTTGAGTTTACCTATGAAGTATCTCAATTTAATTGCTAAGATAAAGTCTGGCCTTCCATATATTTTTAGCTTTGCTTTTATCCCTAAAACAAGATTGTCAGCTTAAATGTGTAGCCGAGATGCATTGATGAGGAAGAGTAAGAGTTCTTCTCCAGTTGACATGAAGACCAAATATAATTTCTTTTTGAGAAAAGGAACAATTTGTATATATTTATCAATAGAACAAATCGGTTGTACTGAAACCATATTTAAAAAGAAGAACAAGCTGCTTCATCAGCCTAACAAAAAAAGGGTGTATCATTGAAGCAGTATCTTCTATGCATCTTTGGTTAACCCAAAAACAGAAAAGTCTATAGCAGTTCAACGTAATACTTTTAAGAAACTGAACAAATTAGATCTTATACATACACGAGGAAGGTAATAAAAAAAGAAAGAGAATCTTTCTTTTATTAATTAGGAGACGTATGAGATGAAAGTTGCATGCACGAAAACAAATGAGGGATCCTCTTTCTTGATTAATGCACATTTAGTTTCTTTTTGCTTTCTCCATTTATCAGGATTAATATAGTAGTAACTAATTATATTAGAAGACAATACTTAAGAACTCAATCATCAGTTGTTGACACCTAATTTTGACCCACTCTTATACGATTAATTCACGAGCTTCTTAATTCCCAAACGATTTAGAATAATTAGATTTATAAAATTAAAAAAAAAATTAGTTATTTCTGATTAGTTGTCATTTTTATAAGTTTTAGATGATATATTTTACATGACTAGTGTGGTTTAAATAATAAGTTATATTTTTATGTTAATTAGTTCATAGTAAATTAATTATTTTATTTTATTAAACTAAAGAAACTTGTTAATAAGTTGTATTAATTCATCAGTAAATTACAATTCATATTTGGGCTAAATTTGTAATATCCTTAATAATTTTCAGTAATTGTCTTTTAACTCCAAGGCCCAGTCTTTATCCTCCTGCGGCCCAGTTTGATTAAAATTTCAGCCCATTTATTTCTCATCCGCCCTTATTGCCTCTAGCTTCAGCCCATCTCCCAAATAAGTTCTCCCTTTTATTTTCAAAGTTTCAGCCATTCCTAGCCCACAAATTTTTCAATAATACCGAAATTGGCCCATTCCAAGTCCAATTTGAGAGCCCATTTCCCTTTTCATATCTCCAGACCGAACATAGAGAAAACCAGCCATTACCTTAGCCCTTTAATCCCTTCGACCCGGCCCACTTATTTTCCCTTCCCAAAATAACGAGCTATGGTTGTACAACGTTGCGGCTCCAATACACGACATTAATTCAGAAGCGAGCGGCGTAAGCAAGTTTTGTCCAACAGTCACAATTAGATTTGACATACACAGTAGATGTCACGGCGTAAGAAAAGCGCAGTTCTTTTAACGTTTCCTTCTTCAGTTTGGAGACTGCCTTTGTGCAGAAAGTTTGGCAAAGACAGGCTGGAGAGTCGTCCTCGCAGCTCTAAGATTAAGCCACATCAAGCTTCAAGGACGGTATATCAATTGAATCCGTCCGCGTCCCTTTCAATTCTAGGTTTTTGGTCGAGAATCAAATAATCTCGTACAATATGAAGTCCTCCCCATCCTTGGAAGGGATTTGAATTTTGGGTTTGAGCGGGAGTGTCGATTTTACCCCTAACTTTCCTTAAACCCTAGAATTTCCTTTTCTATATAGGCATCGTTTAGTTTAGTCCCATTTTTTCAGAGGTTAAAAAAAGAAGTGGAGAATAAGAGGATTTTTCGAAATTTTTTCTTTCTTTTGAGTTTTTTTTACAGCGAAACAAGAGATTACTATTAGGTGAAAGTTGATGAAATTCGGAGTGTTAAAAGTTATTGGGAAAGAGGTATATTGAGTCTAAGTTTTATAGAGGAACAACTTGAAATACACTTCGAAAGGGGAAGCTCTCTCTCTCTGTCGCTAAGGTTACATTTTCACATCTTTGGTCGTCTTTTGCTCTTTTGAGGTCCATCCAAATCCCACCTCGGCAGTGTAAGCTCGATGATTTTGCTTGTTTCCCGTCATCATTCGCTGCTTATAAGAAGGAGTCTTAAAGGCTCGAATCCTTGTGTTTGGGTCAAGCGGTACGTAGAATCGCGGGACAGGTCCAAAGCTGAAGGATCTGAAGGAAGTCGGAAGAGCTGAAGAGATCGGGGCAAAAAACCCAAATTTATTTTAATTGTAGTGTTGTATCTATTTAGGCCTAAGCCTTGTCGTCTTTTATTTTCTATATTTATTTTGTATTTATTATTGTTTAGTCAAGGACAGGTACGAAAGAAATGGGTCGAAAACCCAAAAATTCAAATGGGTCAAAAATTGAAAAAAGGTGGGTACGAGCTTCGGCCTAGGCGGACAGAATCCGGGTTTGTGCTCCAAAAATCTCTCTCTCTCTCTCTCTCTCTCTCCTTTTTTCCTCTGTTATTTATTTTGCTTACCTGTTTTTTTTGTTTTTTTCCGTTAGTTTTAAGCTAAGAAACTTCGAATCCTCGCAAAACGGCATTTTGTTTTAACAACTTAAAAAGGAGTCAAGTTTAAATTGTTTTCAAAATAAAATTCTTCTAGTTAGATTTTTCACTTGGATAAAAAATTTAATAACTCTCTTTCAAGCGTAAAATAAATTTTATCTCAAAGGAAGTTAAACAATTTTTAGCCAAATAGTTAATTGTCGAATAACCGCAAGTTAGCGGACGTCTTAGATGCTTTCAAAACTTTCTTAAGACATTAATGGGAATCCCCAAACCTCATTTTTAAGTTTTCAATGATTTTTTGTTAAGTCTTTTGAAAATAAAGGTTTTCTTAATTTTTCTCAAAAATTAAGTGGCGACCCCTTAAAAACTAGAAAACTCTTGCAATAATAACATTTACCCCCTTTACGTATAAACAGAAATGGCGACTCTGCTTGGGATTTTGGAGGATTCTAACCTTAAAACTAACATTATTTGGCTACTTGTGATAAATTGTTTACCTGTTTAGTTTACCTTAGTTTTGAAACTGTTGCATTTTCATGGTATTCTTCCGCCAAACGTCAAGTAGTATGCATTAGGAAAACAAAAGCTATGTGGCTTTCTATGACTTTCTTCAGAAATACACAAAAGTTCATTTGGAAGTATCAAACAAATAGTTGGAATGCGGTTATCCGACGTTGTTTGGTAGATTCACCCCGGTGTTTGTCCGACTAGGATAATCGTCAGATTGAAAACTACTCTAGTAAGCCTAAGCTGGAGCAAAACCAAAACCAAATTTAAGCATTAGCCTAAGGTCTTCGACTTCATTACACATCATATTATTTGACATTTGAATAATGTATGTGTGAAAACCAATTTGTGGTGGGTAAACCTAACTAGCTTCTATTTTGTAGATATGGACCGTCTTCCAAAGTTCAACATGGTCGTATCAGCGCCACCGCAACTCACGATGAGGTATGATAATTTGGACGGGGATCATAGAAGAACCCTTAACAAATACGTGGGTGCTCTGACGGAATTAATCAACATGAACGATTGGCCAAAATTGGTTGAGGTCCTTATGGGATATTGGGATTGCCAAAGAATGGTATTTCACTTCGGAACCGTCGAAGTTACCCCAACTTTGGAGGAGATAAGAGACTGTATAGACACAGTAGGCACTGAGATACAAAAGAAACGAGAAAACAAGAAGATATCTTTATCCCTAATAAGCCTTCGGTAGAAAATATTGACGACTAGTTCGGGTTGGGAAAAGACTTTGCCTACTGGTGTTAAGAATCCCATGAATTGTTCAGGGATCTTTATATCCGATTTGTACATGCAAGCTTCTATGCCACTTACAATTGAGATTTCAAGATCTCCTACATTGAATGGAATGAAATTTGTTCTCTAGCATTTGTTGATAGCGTTATTAGGAACAATGGTATTCCCACATGATTCCAAGTCTAAGCATCAATACTCGAGTTATAACACTCGGACATACTTTGTTCAAAGGGTATGAGAACCACGAGAAAATAAAGTACTACCCTATGGATCCAATCATCTTGTCTGATATGTATCCAGCCCTGGGAATATGCAAAGAGGGGCATCGATACTTCCAAGGATGAAACTTGATCCTGCAGTGGTGGATCCTCAGCCATTTAGCGAAGAGTGCTAGGACTCGAGAGCTGCATACTGTTGACAACAAGAACAACCTTAAGATTTGAATGACATGTTGTACTGGGCGAATATGGACCATCGGAGAACAAGGGGGAGATGGGCTCAGATTTTATCTGAATTAAGAAAAGAGGATCTCCAATGGATGCTTCACCATTTTATCTCCAAAGAAGTCATTGTGGAGAGCCGCAAACAGATTGTGCTTCCTTTCCCAGGTATTCGGGGAATTCGCCCTTATGCACCCTTTCGAGTCTTGCAATAGTTTGCGAGGAGACAAAATGTACCCAAAGAAGCATACTATGACACTTATGTATACGATATTGGAGATGATAGAGTGCACAACGCTACTGAAATGTTTAAGAATTGAAAAGTGCCAAGCGTATGGAAAAAGACACCATCGCCCCTGACCGATTCAATGTCAAATATGACAACGGTTACAAAGAATAGCTGAAAAAGGACATACAAAATGTCTCCATTCAAACCACGCGTAGCTTTCGCAGCGTAACGGACAGAGAAGCCAAAGAAGTGGCCGAGATACAAGAGGTAAAGAAAGAGTCCCAAGAGGTGTACGCTAAGTTTATCGAGAACCAAGATACTCTTGAGAGGTTGACTCAAGAGCTGCAAAGAATGAGGCATGGTTATGATGATTTTGATACCTGGATCAAGGAGAAAATCGAGAAGATGCAATACGAAAGCTTAGAAGACAAAGGACGCCTGGGTGAAGGATTCTTGCTGATGTTAAGATATATGTTTCAGCAATACAAGATTCAGGGGAACGGCGACAGAGCAGGATCATCTGGAGTGGCATAGTGGACTTCGCCCCTGTGTGGATTTTTTATATGTATTTACGTTGTTTTTAGCCCCTGCGTGGTCCTACCTTTATTTCACTTTCAAATGACCCCTGCGTGGTCCTACCTTTATTTCACTTTCAAATGACCCCTGCGTGGGTTTCTCTTTAATATTTTATCCTCTATTTTCCCTTTTTGAACATTATTATTCACTAGTAAAATTTATTTGGGGGATTGTTTATTTGGTTTAAATTCACATGTACATCATTCAAATACACTAGGCCTACCCTTGGCACAAAAGGGTCCCTTTGTATGTGTTAGGACGCGGTATATGTGTGTTTAACTGCTTATGTGTTATGTTTCTATGAATGAGGATACCGTAAACCCACTCTTTTCAAGAAATTTCCAAAATATACAAACAAGTCAGTATTACAAAGAATGTTCGACCAAAGTTTCCAAGTCTTAAGTTTCTCACTCAAAAGACCTCCTCCTATACACAAATCCGAAAACATTCACTCTACCATCTCAGGGAAGGAAAAAATCACCGCTATGGACAAAGAGAAGAACATAGAGATGGAACTCAATGGAGAAGAACTACAAAGAAAGATCGAATATATCACTCGGGAAATTCAAGAAGCCAAGGAGGAAGGGCTCAGAGTCGACATAGCCACCACAATTTACAAAGCCACAACCGTGACGCTGGATGAGGATCTTGCATCACACATGAAGAGAAAGAAATATGTTGAGATGGACATAGAGGACTTGCGAGAGAAGTTGGACATGCTTCAGTTAAAAGTGCAAGAAAGAGAAGTGAGAGATGCGAAGATAGAATCGGAGAACGCCGCTCTACTAGCTAAAAGCATGTCACTTGATGAGGAGCTGACAGTGGAAATGGAAGAATTCACCGCCATGAGGGAAAGGATGTCCGCACTAAGGAAGAAGAACAAATCCTTCCACATCAACATGATTGATAAACTTTGGAAAATGGGCGAAAAATACCCCGTCTATGAGCAAGGAGCCAATAGTGGTCCCGACAACGCTCACCCAGAAGTGACTAAAGAAGATGAAGACGAGGAAATCATCTACAAGCCTCCATTCCTAGGTCATCTGAAAGAAGGAGACTAATGCTGCAAAAAGAAGGGAAATGACTAATGTGTTGTCATCATTTAATCTTTTGAAAGCTCTATTGCTGCCTTTCAATTCCCTTGTAATCGTTATAAATGAATGAATGAAAATGTTTTATCTTGTACTCGAACTACATTTGGGCCTGAATTCTCCTTGTCAGATATGTAGGCAGCCTTCCCAGGACCGAACCCTATCTTTAAAAAATTTTCATTCCCCCCTTCATCTTACAAGAAGATACGTAGGATAGATTAACGGACGTCAAAGAGCAGCTGCAAGAAGACCTTAGCTCAACGTTATTTAGCCTTTCTGAGACAGCGTCAAACTCAAGCAAGGAAACTCCTGCTTATTAAAATGTGTTTCCGTCTTCACTCGTGGGTTTAAAATATTCTCAAACAAAACAACTTGTGTATTTGTCTTCTCTCTGTGTGATATTATACATTTTGTACTCTAAATATGCACTGACAAATTTGCCTTTGAGTTGTTTGCCTTTTCAAGAACTTTGAAACTAATATGTGTCGATCAAATGCTGGCAGATCATCCCTATTTAACCAGATCAAAAGGTCCCGTAGATTCCTTCCCTAGACAAAGCTCAGACAAAGGAAAGATAGTTATGGGGATAATAACGAAGAAGTAAGTCTTACTGATGTTGTGGTGGCTCAACCCACCATAGCGGACCAGAATGAGTTGATTCTGCAGCTGATGCAAAAGATTGCAGAGATGAGGGTAGAGATGCAAAAGAGACAGGATCTACCTCTACCAGGATTTGCTGCTAAAGCTGCTGATGGAAGACCTTCAATCTACTTCCCTTATTCAAATATGGATCCAGCCTAGAACCAGCCATCTACACCTACTCAGAATCCGTCGCTTATAGATCTGACTACCCAAAATCCCCAGTATGTTTCTGCATCCTACCAAACTCCACCTCCTCCTAAAAACAACCACCACCAAATGCCATCCCATCCTCAAAATACCCACCATAAGACCGTTCCGCCACCGCAAAATCAAAACCAAAATCAAAACCAAAATACTTTAAATCCCCAGACGCACCACCACCACTTAAATCATAATACCAATCCTTAGACGTACCCACAGAATTATCAAACCGCTTAAAATGCTCAGAGTCCCTCTGTAGCTCCACCTTTGCCAAAAAGAGACACTTTCCAAATTCCCATCCCTGCCGAGCACGATGTGTATGGTTCTGAGCTGGACCATTATGAGGAATAGGAAAAGGAGTGAAGAGCTAACGAGGAGGTAAAAATCGACATAAAATAAGATATCAAGATGGCCATGAAGGATCTCCACTTCATCACTGATATCATCGGGCTTAGTTATTAAGACTTATGTATTCATCCGAATTTGGACCCTGAAGTTTGACACCCTCGGAGGAGTGGCTCACTTGAGAGACTACCGCGACCAGCTGGTTGGAGTTGGAAGGGATGAAGCTTTAATGATGAAGCTCTTCAGCTGAAGCCTATGCGGAGAAGCTGTTGAATGGTTCACATCGCATGAAACCAGGCAATGGCCTAGCTGGAATGCACTGGCCAAGGATTTTCTCGATCAATTTGATTACAACATAGAAATTATTCTAAATCGATACTCTCTGGAGAATATGAAGCAAAAATCAACTGAGAGCTATAGGTAGTTTGTCTATAGGTGGAGAAAAGAAACAGCAAGGGTGAGACCACCTATGTTTAAGAAATAAATTGTTGAAGTATTAGTGCGTGGAAGATCCTGAATGTTATGATAGAATTATGTTACTCGTTTGAGCAAAATTTGCCGAGATAGCCAAGATTGGTGAGACTATCGAGGATGGTTTAAAATCAGGAAAGGTAGCCCGTGTAGCCATATCACCTGAATCTTCAGGGTTGTTATAAAGAAAAAGACAAGAAATCGTTGTTGTTTTATATGCCCAGAAACTTGTCATATTCCCAAGGTCGCTCTCGACCTTCTCAAAGCTCCCACCAAGCTTGCTTCACACAAGCTAGTCATCCCAAATATCCTCCAATTTATCAGAATGCTACCTCCATTTATCCACACGTTCAAGCTCCACTATACCAAAGTCCACCCCCAAATTACCAAAATTCATCTCCCATTTACCCAAATCATCCTCCATCCTACAAAATTCCATCTCCCTACCAGGGTGTTGCTCCCAACTATGCTAACCTGCAGTCGAGATACAGAGCACCCCCTCATGTTTATCAAGTCCAAGCTCCACTGTACAAAAATTCCCCTCAGAATTAACAAGATCCATCTCCAAACTACCAAACAAATCCACATCCCAGAAGCCAAGCTCACCGTCAAAATACCAGAAGTTATCAACAGGTACCTCCTCCTCAACAAGGCAGTTATGACCCTCCCCGATCCAGATTCGAGAAGAATCCTTCAAGGAACTTCACTTCGCTCGCGGAAAGCCGAACAAATCTATATGAGCGAATGGTTGCGTCCGAGTACATCCACCCTGTGGGGACCGAACCCGTGGATGTCAATTAAAAATTCTACAGACCCGATCAGAGATGTACTTATCATTCCAATAGTGTTGGACATGATACTAAGGATTGTATCAACCTCAAGCACAAACTTCAGGATTTTATTAACCAAGAGGTAGTGTCTCTCCAACTAGCGACACCAAATGTCAACACCAACCATTGCCGAATCATGGGGGCGGCAAGGTCAATATGATCGAGACAGACGATGACTGGTGTGGAACAAAAATGATTACTCCACTTATTCACGATGATTTGAAAAAGGCTGTATCTTTTTTTAGTATCAACGAGAAGAAAGAGTTCATTATTTTGACACCTGCAAAGGTTGTTTCTTTGGTGCCATCAAAAACTCTCATCAAGCCTAACTTTGTTATTGGAATTTCTACTGATCAAGGCATGACCACATCCGGAAGATGTGACACTCATGACGAGCTTGCACTCAGAGGTCAAAAGAAGGATCAAGCTAAAAGGCCAATAAGTGAAGTAGAAGCGAAGGAATTCTGGAGAAGAATGCAGGCGAAAGATTATTCTATCGTCAAGCATTTGGAGAAGACTCCAGCCCAGATCCGCGTATGGGAACTGCGGATGAGTTTTCAATCACACAAGCAGGCCTTAATTAATTCTCTCGATGATACGTATGTGCCCACGGGCATAAGAAGCGATACGTGGATGCTATGATTCACCAAGTTATTCGACGAAACCGAATTAGCTTTTGTAACGAGGAGCTGCCTTTCAAGGGAGATCACACAAAAAGGCATTGCACATTACTATTCTATGCCGTGGAAAGGTTGTCAATCGCATCTTAGTAGATGATGGATCTGGTCTAAATATTTGCCCATTGTCGACATTGAGGTAGCTAAGGTTTGACCTTGGAAAGATGGAACAAAACCTAGTCAACGTAAGAGCCTTTGATAGGGTCCAGAGAGATACGTTGGGAGCAGTGAATATGATCATCCAAATCGGTCCAGTAGATTCAGTGCACAATTTCAAGTATTGGATATCGATACCAGCTATAACCTTCTTCTGGAAAGGCCTTTTATCCACATGGCTGGAACTGTCCCTTCTACTCTACATCAGATGATGAATCTCGTTTGGAAGAACGAAGAGCTATTTATTCATGGAGAAGGGAGTCACTCTGGCAAATAGGTGCCGATCATTGATGAGATATTGCGAGGTACAAATTTCTACACGGTGGAGCTGGTAAGTGCCATCGATGAAGACTTAGCCCCATAGAATTCCATGCCTGTCGTGTACAAGATGATATCCACTGTGATGCTGCAGAATGGTTTTGAACCAGGTTTTGGATTGGGAAGATATTCCTCAGGAATTATTGAGCCTATTTCGATCCTTGTCAAGAGAGCCAGATATGGTTTGGGGTGCATCCCCACAAATGATGACATGAAGATGAAGAAGAATAATGATCAAGCATTGGCTATGACGATCCCACATCTGTATCAATACTTTCCAATCTGGGAATATGCCGAGCATGAAGACCTTGGGGAAGGAATCTGTGATCTCTTCGAGGAGAGCGATGTTGTTATTGAGAAAGAGGTCGAGATAGCTGGTATAGTTGATGCTGAGCCAGGAGAGATGCTGACCCCCACGCCCATCCTGATCCTCCAAACTCCTCGGTAGAAAGGCATCATTTCATGCACATTAAAATCGATGGTATTCCGTAAGAGGCCCGAGACCCACCATTTTGCATTTTCTTAACTGTTCGAATTTTCATTGTAATGTTCAAAGAAGGCACATGGCCCTATGCTATGGCCAAAGTTTGCATTGTTTTTAAATTTTATGAAAGCATCCACTTTTTTTAAATTTATTTATTTAGTCGTTTGTTATACTTTACATTCCTAACTTTGTCAATTTATGCTTTCAGTAATGTAAGTTTTAGACCTGCCAATGTCATGTCATGTTACGAGCTGAATGAACAAAATGAAGCTGGTAATGACGAGGTTGATGATTTCAAAGAAGAAAGTTAGGATCCAGAGTATGTCACCAAGGAATTTCGGCAGTTCAAAAATCAGCATAAACCAAATCTGGAGGAAACGGAAATGATGAATTTGGGGAATCCAAAATGGGTTAAAGAAGTTAAGATCTACATTCTCCTAAATGAAGCTTAGAGAGAAGTCCTGATTCATCTGCTTACTGAATAAATTGATGTGTTCGTTTGGCAAGTCGGTGACATGCAAGGGCTGAGCACCAATGTCGTATCTCATAAACTGCCAATTAACCCGGGGTTCGATCTGGTGAAGCAAAAAACTCAGAAATTTAAGCCTGAACTAAGTTTAAGGATCAAAGAAGAGATCACAAAGCAAATAGAATCTCGATTGGTGGAAGTGACACAATACTCAACTTGGTTATCGAATGTTGTTCTGGTAGCCAAAAAGACGGGAAAATCGGGATTTGTATTGACTACACAGATCTCAACAATGCTAGACTGAAGGATAATTTTTCGTTGCCGAATATTAATATTTTGATTGATAAATGCGCTAGGCATGAAATGGAGTCATTTGTGGATTGTTACGCAGGTTATCATCAGATTCTGATGGATGAGGAAGATGCATAAAAGATAGCTTTCATTACACCTTGGGGTGTTTATCACTACAAAGTGATGCCTTTTGGCCATAAAAATGCTGGTGCTACTTGCATGAGGTCTATGACAACCATATTTCATGACATGATTCATAAGGACATTAAAGTGTATGTGGATGACATCATCATTAAGTCCCGCGAGAGTTCCGACCACTTGATACATCTAAGGAAATTCTTTGATCGTCTGCGTCGTTCAACTTGAAGTTAAATCCCACCAAATGTGCTTTTGGAGTTCCATCCGGGAAGTTGTTGGTATTTATAGTTAGCATAAAGGGTATTGAGCTCGAACCTTCTAAGATTAAAGCAATTCAAGAGTTACCTCCACCGAAGACGAGAAAAGAGGTGATGATTTTCTTAGGGAGGTTAAACTACATCAGTCGATTCATAGCTCAATCAACCGTGTTGTGTGAGCCTATTTTCCAAGCTATTGAAGAAAGACGCCCTGACAAAGTGGACTGAAGAGTGTCAGACTGCTGTTGATGCTATCAAGAGCTATTTGTCCAATCCACCGGTATTGGTTCCGCCACGAGAAGGGATTCCTTTGTTGATGTACTTATCTATCTCAGATAGTGTATTCGGATGCGTACTATGTCAACACAACGAGACAGGAAAGAAGGAAAGGGCTAGCTATTATATAAGCAAGAAGTTTACTTCATACGAGTCTCGTTCACTTTGTTGGAGAGAACGTGGTGCGCTTTGATGTGGATTGCCTAGAATCTGAAACAAATTGTCTTCATATACTACATACCTCATTTCCAAAATGGATCCAC
The DNA here is from genome assembly GCA_027705065.1 of Solanum peruvianum. Lineage (NCBI taxonomy): Eukaryota > Viridiplantae > Streptophyta > Magnoliopsida > Solanales > Solanaceae > Solanum > Solanum peruvianum. The sequence goes on from JAKWJD010001763.1 coordinate 12,198,562, forward strand.
TGAAGTATATCCCTCAGAAGGCGATGCCGACCGGAAAGTTAGCTAAGTGGCAAATGTTGGTGAGTGAATTTGACATTGTGTATGTGACTCAGAAAGCGATAAAGGCACAGAATTTGGCTGATCATCTTGCAGAAAATCCCGTTGATGAAGAGTATGAACCACTTAAGAGTTATTTTCACGATGAAGAAGTGTCATTTGTGGGTGAGGATATTTCTGAAGCATATCCAGGTGGGAGATTATTCTTTGATGGAGCGGCAAATCATCAAGGTAAAGGTATTGGAGAATTCTTAGTGTCAGAATCTGGTCAGCACTATTCCATGGTGGTTAAGCTCCGATTTAATTGCAAGAACAACATGGCCAAATACGAAGCATGTATTCTTGGTTTGAAAATGGACATCGACATGAATGTCTACGAGTTGTTGGTTATTGGAGATTCATACCTTTTGATTCATCAATTTCAAGGAGAATGGGCTGTGAAGAACCCAAAGATTATACCTACGTACAGTATGTGCAGAAGCTGTGCTAAAGATTTTATAAGATCGAGTTCAGACATACTGCCAGAATACAGAATGAAATGGCCGATGCTCTTGCCACCATTGCTTAGATGATTAAACATCCGGACACATTATATTGATCCTCTGGATATAGGGTTGAAAGAATATCCAGTCCATTGTTTCCATGTTGAAGCAGAACAAGACGGTTTGCCATGGTATTTTGATATAAAGTAGTATTTGGAGTCCGGAAATTATCCTAAAGATGCTACATCAAACCAGAAGAAGTCAATACGTCGTATGGCTCTCAATTTCTTTCTAAGTGGGGAAATCCTTTAGAGGATTACTCCAGATTTGGGTCTTCTCAGATGTGTCAATGTTGTTGAAGCTGCGAAGCTTATTGAACAGTTACATGTTGGAGTTTGTGGCACCCATATGAATTGGCTTACTTTGGAAAGAAAGATCCTTCAAGCCGGTTATTTCTTGATGACTATGGAGAATGACTATTGCAAGTTTGTGCAAAAATGTCATAAATGTCAAGTGCACGGTGATTTGATCCGAATTCTGCTCATGAGCTCAATGCTATGAGTTTACCTTGGCCATTTGTAACTTGGGGTATGGATGTCATTGGTTCGATAGAGCCAGCACTTTCTAATGGACACAAATTCATTTTGGTTGACATTTATTACTTCACCAAGTGGGTGGAAGCATCTTCTTATAAGTCGGTAACCAAGAAAGTTGTGGCTGATTTTGTTCGCAACGATTTGATATGCAAATTTGGAGTACCATAATCGATCATTACTAATAATGGTACAAATCTTAATAGTCACTTTATCAGAAATATATGTGAGCAATTTAATATCACGCACGGGAATTCAACTGTTTATCGTCCTCAAATTAATGGAGTTGTAGAGGCTGCCAATAAGAATATCAAGAAGATTCTAAAGAAGATGATTGACAATCACCGAGGTTGGCATGAGATGCTGCCATATGCTTTGTTGGGTTATCGAACGATTGTTAGAACATCGATTGGAGCCACTCCATATTTGCTAGTATATTGAACAGAAGCCGTCATAACCTGCTGAAGTTGAAATACCGTCATTGAGAATTATCAATGAAGCTGAGATGAGTAATGCTGAATGGGAGTGCAAGAGAATTGATCAGTTGACATTGATCAATGAGAAGAGAATGGTTGTCGTTTGTCATGGCTAGTTGTATCGAATGAGAATGATTCGTGATTTTCACAACAGAGTGAGATTTAGAATTTTTGAAGTTGGTCAATTGGTCCATAAGTGCATTTTTCCTCATCAAGACGACTATAAAGGAAAATTCGCACCAAATTTGCAAGGTCCTTACATGGTTCGCAAATTATTATCCGGAGGTGCTTTGATCCTGTCGGAGATGGATGGCACCGCATGGACGAAACCAATCAACTCAGATGCTTTCAAGAGATACTACGTGTGAAGTTTAAGTTTGGTTTTCTGTCATTTATTTGTAATCATTCTGTTTGCTTGTATTTGTTTTGCTTAAATTTTTATCCCTCTTTGTAATGAACTACGTCTTACCTGATTTCTCAAGATGAGATACGTATGCGGACTATGTCGGCTTCGGTCACCTTATTTATCCGTTTTAATATTTACTTGTATTTGAACTACGTTTGAACTGAATTATCAAGAATGAGATACGTAGGCGGCCTGTGTCGGCCTCGGTCGGTTTTCTTTGTAATTTTTTTTATTTTGTTAACCTTTGAGGGGGAACTACGTTTGACCTTATTCCTGCCTGAATGGGATACGTAGGCTCTAAAGGGGCTTGGTCATATCTCCCGTAAGATTTCTATTCCTCTCTACAATAGAAACTGGGATAGAATTTTTGAGAGGGACTCAAAACTTCTCAAGAAGAAGACTCTTCCTCAACAAGTCAAGACTGAAGATACTTCACAATTTGCAACTGGGACAGAATTTTCGAGATCCGAAAAATTCCATGATTTAGTTACCGACAGTTGAAGGTAGCCAAAACTTGAAATCGGGACCAAATTTTTAGGATGACCTCAAAATTTCAACCTGGTTTATCGACAGTCTAGAGTGACTCTGAATACTCCCCAGCGAATAATCAGATATACCTCCAAGCATCAGGCTCAGAAGTTTACTAAGTCTGACGTGACATGACACTTGGCAGTGACCTTTTTCAAAATAATAGTTTGCGAAAATATATTTTACTTAAAATTTTCCTTTTACATTACATTTGTTTCCGCATAAAAAATTCTTTCTCATCTATCAAGAGTCGGGAGATCAGAAAATCAACCGGAGATAGCAGGACAAGGAGCAGACAACTGAAGGAATCGACACAAATCAGCTTGTTTTTAAAACTAACAATTTTCTGTGGACGCAGGTTTATAGCTTTGCTCTAAAATCAGCAAATTCTTTTGATGGATGAATATGGAGAAGTCAAAGGAGGAGAAAACAATCCCAGAATCAATAGTTTTCCTAGGAGCAATAAGCATTTTATATCGCTTATGTCGGAGACTTGAGAATATGAATTGTTTATTTCAAACAACTCCCAACAACATGAAGTTTATAAAGAACGTCCAGTTAGATTCGAGGATTAATCAAGCAAAAATCTCAAGGAAGAGTTTAAGATTTTCGTAAAGGACGTCATTTGCATCATAATGTCAGATATTATATTATGCATCACCCAGAGGGGTCAGTTATTTTATTGTGGATCAAGATGATATATTATCTTGAAGTCGTTTTACCATTATCATCATTGGAGACGATATGATATTCCAGAAAGCGCCCAGAAGATCACAATTGCTCGATTGAAGCACTACCTTCATTTAGTACCAAGGACGACATCAAGAGTTAATATTCATACATTGTGATTCAATATTCATGCATCACGGAAGATCATGCATCACAAGTCAATATTCATGCATCACGAAAGATCATGCACCACGAGTCAATATTCATGCATCACAGAAGACATGCATCGCAAGTCAATATCCATGCATCGCGAGAAGTATCTATGCCTTGCCGAGAGCTATGCATCACGGAAAGATTTCATACCTCGCAAAAATTTATGCATCGCGGAAAGATTTCATACCTCAAAAAATTTTGCATCACGAGAACATTTCATGTCTAACAGAAAGTTATGGATCGTGAGAAGATATTCATGCCTCGAAGAAATTATGCATCGCGAGAAGACATTCATAACCCATAAGAAATAACATATCTCAGAAAGATATTCATGCACCGCAAGAAATTATGAACTTCCAGAGGAGGAATTGTGCATCTCAAGGGAAATATTTACCCCTCAACATCAATTGCATCTTTATTTGGCAAGAGTTAATGCCAAGAGAATCATCGAAAGTGACAAAGAAAATATCAGCATTGCATCAGCTTTCTTTATTTTGACATCCAATGAAGAGTTCACTTAAGATTATATTGCAAACACAAGACATAAACTTTATTCACTTTACGTCAAACCAATAGAGTTGACGTTAAATGACGAGGAGAACGATTAAGCGTCAACACGGTAAAAGACACTGTCTCCATTTAAATTGCATTTTTATGCTGACAAGTTTTATCTCAGTCTTTGTCGAGAGCATCCGAAAGGATGAATTCTCCAAAACATACCACAGATGAGGAAGACATCAAAAAGAATGCAGCACAACGTGGAACTTTTTCTTAGCACGAACTGGGACACAGTCCAAAGAGTAATGTCAAATTCTTAGGACGCGAGCAAAGGAGCAACTTCCACCACAGTCAAACCACACTCCTATCATAAGGCATGTGGGTTTTTCTTTCAGATTGCCAGCTTCGGTTTCGCATCCTAAAATTTAGATATCGCTGGAGGAAAGTTTCCAATCTGAGTGACAATGCGCCAAGAGCTTTGGAAATTATGTCTATGTAAGTTCTTAATCATGGGTGTGAAGTGCACCACATTCATGACTTAGAGATTACAAGCCTCTTTTTCATACTCGATCCACTTGTCGCTCTTCCAGAATCAAAGGTTATCTAGCATAATAGGTTTCCTTCTCAACCAATTGAGTCGAACTACGAACATTCAGATTCCTAAGCTTAAGGTTATGCACGCGAGCTCAATGTTGAAACTCGGTTGTATTCCAACATTCGCTCTCGAATGTTATTCTCGAGCACTTCGTACCTTCATAATTTGACATCGAGGTGGCTTTGATTTCTATGAAAATCATCCGTTAAATAAAGCGTATCAAACTACAAGTGGCCTGAATTCTCATATCCCTAATATATGTAGGAAACCCATTTTCAGGGGTTCGGCCATAATTCCTAAAGTCCGCGCCAAATTCTTTTTTTAGATGAATGTGTGGTCCCTCAAAATTGGTTAGTCAATTTAATTTTTCTAGAATTTCTGGCATCAATCCAATAAAATGAGGGATAGTTGTTGACACACTGACCCACTCTTATACGATTAATTCACGAGCTTCTTAATTCCCAAACGATTTAGAATAACTAGATTTATAAAATTCAAAAAAAATTAGTTTATTTCTGATTAGTTGTCATTTTTATAAGTTTAAGATAATATGTTTTACATGACTATTGTATATAGCTAATATATTTTATTATTTTTGAAAAATCATTTTAGTTTGGGTAAAATATTTTAGACAACTAGTGTGGTTTAAATAATAACTTATATTTTTATGTTAATGAGTTCATAGTGAATTTAATTATTTTATTTTGTTAAACTTAAGAAGCTTGTTTATTAGTTGTATTAATTCATCAGTAAATTACAATTGATATTTGGCTAAATTTGTAATATCCTTAATAATTTTCAGCAATTGTCTTTTAACTCCAAGGCCCAATCTTTTATCCTCCCGCAGCCCACTTTGATTAAAATTTCAGAACATTTATTTCTCATCCGCCCTTATTGCTTCCAGCTTCAACCCATCTCCCAAACAAGTTCTCCCTTGTGTTTTTAAAACAGTTTCAGCCATTCCCAGCCCACCAATTTTTCAACAATACCCAAATTAGCATATTACAATTATAATTTGAGAGCCCATTTCCCTTTTCATATCCCCAGACCAAACTTAGAGAAAACTCGCCAAAAACTCAGCCCTTTAATCCCCCACCAACCCGGCCCGCTTCTTTTCCCTTCTCAAAAGAACGAGTAATGATTGTGCAACATTGAGGCTCTAATACACGGCGTTAATTCAGAAGCGAGCGGCATTATCAAGTGTCGTCCAACAGTCACAATAAGAAGGGACATACACGGTAGATGTCAAGGCGTAAGAAAAGCGATCTTTTAACGTTTCCTTCTTCATTCTGGAGACTGCCTTTGTGCAGAAAGTTTAGTGAAGACAGGCTGGAGAATTATCCTCGCAGCTCTAAGATTGAGCCACGTCAAGCTTCAAGGATGGTATATTGAGCGAATCCGTCCGCGTCCCTTTCAATTCTAGGTTTTTGGTTGAGAATTGAATAATCTTGTACAAAATACAGTCCTCCTTGTCCTGGGAAGGGATTTGAATTTTGGGTTTGAGTGGGATTGTCGATTTTACCCATAACTTTCCTTAAACCCTAGAATTTCCTTTGCTATATAGGCATCGTTTAGTTTAGCCCCGTTTTTTTTTCAGGGGTTAAAAAAAACAGGCGGAGAATAAGATGATTTTTGGAAATTTTTCTTTCTTTTGAGTTTGTTTTACATCGAAACAAGAGATTAATAGTACGCGGAAGTTGATGAAATTCGGAGTGTTACAAGTTCTGGGAAAAGAGGGATATTAAGTCTAACTTTTATAGAGGAACAACTCGAAATACACTTCGAATGGGGAAGCTCTCTCTCTCTCTCTCGTTAAGGATACATTTTCACATCTTTGGTCGTCTTTTGCTCTTTTGAGGTCCATCCGTATCCCACCTCGACAGTGGAAGCTCGCTGATTTTGCTCGTTTTGTCGTCCTCATTTGTTGCTTATTGATACGCTCAAACTTACTTCTCAAATAAGAAGTAAAGCGGTCGTGTCAAGTAAATAACCAACTAGTGAGGTCGGGATCGTTCCCGACGAGAAAATAGTCTAGACTTAACTTCAACCTATTATTACTATTGTTTGGTTAATGACTTCCTTGGAAAGTAAAACATAAAAAGGGGGGTTTCTATCTCTAATTAAGTGAAAATAAATAACAAACTTGAAAGAAACACTTAACAGCATTGAATGTTGGGTTTTAATCAATTAATCAAAGTAACTAGGGTTTATGTGTTCCCCACAGGTCCATAACTTGATAACTCTAACTATAACAACTTTTTCCTAGTATCTTGCATGCAAAGTGATAAGTTATGTATTTCTAAATCCTTGGTCCGGCATCTAGAAAATATCAATCCGCACCTTGGTCCGGCTACGTGTGTTGCTATCCTAACCCTTATCCTTACCTCATATTAAGCATCGTATTCAATATTTGACTAAGTTATTACCTCGTACCAATCAATACTAGCCTATTAGATAGTATACACTAAATCTATGTTAATAATTCTTTTCCTATTATCTACCTCCTTGGTCCGGCAAGTAGCATTAAGGCGAGTTCTAACGTTGGTCATCCGTTATAAAGACTTTTAAGCGAAAGATATATTAATACATGCAAGACACTAATCTAGAATTGTTATTTTAGTTAGGGTTTATCTCATTATTTGCCTATGGTTCCCACAACCCTAGTTATGGAGTTTAGTTACTCATAGCCATAAACACAATATTCAAATATGTTAAATACGAATTCATGTACTTACTTCAATGAGAAAGAATAAAATCCGAAGTTTTCTTGATTAATCTCCAAAAATCACTTGCAAGAATCTAAAAATCCAACACTAATACACAAAGTCTAAAAATCAGATGTCTAATCTCATAGAGTCTAACCTTAAAAACGAAGTTTTTAGAACTATTTATAAAAAACAAAAACCTAATTAAACAAGGATTCTAATTGCTGGAAATCTGCCAAAACGCGGCTGAGTCGACGGACCTCGCGACGGACCATCCCGTCGTCCCATACTTGTGCAATTTCTTCTGTTGCTCTCTTCATTCCCCTCGACGGCAAGTATGACGGACCGTCATAGGCACAACGGTCCGTCGAGGGTCTTCGTTCTAAAACACTTCAACTCTTGGAATCTGGGTACTGGGATCACTTCTCTGAACTTCACGTCGAACCTGCAGGACGGACCGTCATAGACACGACGAACCGTCACAAGCTTCGTAACCCCACACTTGGTCAGAGTTCCCCATCTTCCTTTAGCAGCTGCACTACGCTGCCACCTACGGACTGTCACAAGCACGACGGACCGTCATAAGCTCCGTACGTGGTCTCTTCTGCATTTCTTCGCTCAAAATCTCCGCATTCAGCTTTGGACAGATTTCCTGCAAAAAAAAGAGAAACTTATATAAAAATTAGCACAAAAAAGCTTTTGGACTCACTAAACTTAAGGAAAAAGTATTAATAATACCGTGAAACCACGGTATATCAACACCCTCAACTTAAATTCGTTGTTTGTCCTCAAGCGACGCACTATGACTCACTACACAATCTTTGTACAATAGTATCCATGTTTTATCCTTTGCAATCATTTGGCTATCAATACCGATTGATCTCATTAAATCTATGCATGCTATCACTATTAGGCTTGAATTTTGTGGGATCAGAACATGACACAGACTCACACTGCACTAACACCTATCCTCTTCGATTTCTCACCGAGGTGCTAACAATTCTGGTATTGCAACTAGTGTCCTCACTTTAAAACAAAATCCTCCTTTTTCACACAGTGATTTCAGTTTGAGTATAAGGATTACTTTTCAACACTCAATCTCGGAACAAAGTCACACTCAGTCATACCTTTTGCCATACGCTTGCCCTTATTTTCACTGCCTTAAGTTCGCTATACAACCCTTAGGATCACAATAGGACTTTATTAGCTAGTAACAGAGGCTCGGGGTCAGGTAAGGTATATTTTGGTATACTTTATTGACTTTTTGCCCTCCTTGACATGTCGGCTAAACCTTCCACTGTCTCTCATTTTATCTCGCCCAGTTTCTCATATTCTTTCACCTTGTTATTTTCTCTTCTTTCTTCATTTGTGTAAGTGACTCTCTTCTTTTCTTACTTGTATTTCTTGTGTATTTTTCTTTTCATCTAATTCTTGAGTCACTTTACTTTTGTTCTTTCTCTCTCTTTGTTCTTTCAACCACACTTTCCAGAGCATTCCTCATAGTAGCAACCCTCAACTCATGGCTTTGCCATGAGTCAAGGTATACAATACCCACAATTGGGTCAGGGCCATAACAAAGGTTGTTTATGAATTAGCCACCCTCAACTTATGCTTTTGGCATAAGCTGAGGTGCACATGTCCAAGGAGGGACCAGGGCCAACACATTGTTCCCGGAAAAAATCAGTTGGGGTGAAAAAGAAAGGTCTAATTTTAAGCTCAGATTATTTGGATAAAACAAGGAAAATTTTCATTTGGTTTCTTTTATTTAGGCTAGAAATAGGGTACATTGAATAAGGGCCTATGATTATTTCCTAATTGTCTATTACAGCTTACTTTTAGCAGGACTAACCAGGCATGTTCTAGCTCAGTACCAATAGTGGACTATTCAAATTTCCTCACACTCACTTGACATCTCATCACTATACCAGATTATCAGACACCTAGTTCGAATTTAAGACTTAGGTTATTGCAATGGTGTAACTCTATTTCATGCTTAGAGCCACACAATTATCAGTTACTATGCCTAGTCATGCATTATTTTCCAGTTTATCAGGATATCATTTTAGCCATCATGCTTCAGACTTAAACTATGTACAAAAGATATAAACATGCCGGTTCAACAGAAAAAGTAATAAGTCTTTTGGGGAACAGGCAAGAAAACCCCAAAAGAGGATAGTGAATTGGGCTACTCATACTTCACCCTAACACTCACTATCCATTTACCCCACCCCCAACAAAAAGGCATGCAATTGTCCCCAATGCATAAAAATCTAAGTACAAGAGTGGTAGGTGAAGCAAACCTGTGACGCAAAGCACCGTCGATCAGCAAGATGGTGGGTCCGGTTCCCCGGAACCCACGTCCTCTTCAATCTGGACACCCTCAGTGGTGTCCTCAGCAACATCTGCACCCTCAGTAGTGCCTCCTACTATCTCCACAGTGCGTGAGCTAGACGCCCTAGCCGCTAACTGAGATGCTCTCATTCGGTGAGCCTCCTCCTCAGCAAGAGAGGCTCTCCTCGCAGCCTCTATATCTCTGCGCTCCTTCTTCCGTGCTCGCGCCTCGTCCTCTGCTCGACCCCTACGCCTCTTGGCACTCTCTCGAGGGGGAGGTGGTGGAATGTCAGAAGTAGCAAAAAGGACCGCTAACACGGTGTCCTCAGCAGGCTCGACAGAAGGGGCCTCAGACTCCAGCACCCTAGCCTCTAAGATCGGGTCGATGTCTGCACGAAGAGTGTCAACTGCAGCCTGAAGAGTCGACACATCCACCGGAGGGTCTGGTCGGTCTAGCACTCTCAACTCAAAGGCGTCCAGGCGCTGGTTAACCTCAATGATCTTCCGCTCTGTAAACTGCATCATCTTCCTCTCTAGACGCTCTTCGGACTTAGTATTCGACTTCTACATCCACGGCTGGATATGATGCAGAGGAGTGGCCATTTGTGCCTCTAGTTTTTGGACCCTTGCAAGCGGGACCAGTGCCGGTAGAGGGGCTGTGCGAGAGGAGCTCGGGGTTGTGCTACTACCCGGGATAGACTCGACCGGGGTAGTGCCAGTGGACGCCTGTGTAGCTTTGCGGGCCTGGGCTACCGTATCAGCATGATCATCAGCAAGTGGGGGCAGCTCTGCACGGAGCCCTCTGCGTGGAGCCAACTCATTGGCCTCGTCTCTGATGAAGCCAACGTCTACATTACCCTGCGGGGTCTTAAGCTGATCTACATGCCATATGGGCACACCTGCGAACCTGCAAAGGGCAAAGATCATGCACGGGAAAGGGTAGGTAGTAGTGACCTTTAATGTCATCTCGTGTATGACTGCCTGGAGAAGCCATGCGAAGTCCACCTCGAATCCGGCTATCATCGCTGCCATCAACACTGCTCGATCCCAGGTAACTATGTTATCAGCAGCTATGGGGGAAAGGCAGTGACGGACAAGAAGCCACAAGAACTTTGTTGTGAACGTGAGGTTGGCCTTCTTGATGGCCCCCTTCGGATCAGTCACCCAATCGGCACCCTCTCCATTTACTGACAGGTGCAGGGCCATCCACCTCTTGGTGGTCTCTCTCAGTGCTGGCTTGCACCAGAACTGGCCATCCTTGACTATCTGCCAGCGGTAGTCAAACTCAGCAGTGATGGGGGTCCAGTAGCATCAATAATCTCGCCGTATAAAAAATCGCATGGCAGGGAAATGGCGTGCAGAAACCGGCGAATGGCTGCAGGGACTGTCACCCTGCACACCCGGACTCGGACCTGCTCCATAGCCTGTTTAGCGGGGGCATCCCGCCTATCAATCTGTGATCGGAGAGTCGCTACGTAGGATGCGTAGAACTCTCGGACCATTTCCTTGTTTGTATCGTCCCAACGGACGTGCTGTCCACTCCAAGCGATGCCTGGTGAAGAGGTTGTGGATCTCCTGCATCGTTGGGAGACTCCCTGTAAGTACCCGCCGCTCCAAAGTGAGTGTTCGAGTCATCACTCCTTTATCAGTCAGGAACTTGGCGTCGGAGTAGACTTGAAACTGCCCGTCGACACACCACCGGTTGGGCTGGTCAGTGGCTGGAGTGGGGACCTGAGCTGGTGAGCCGGATGTAGAGTCTAAACTGTCACCCTCATTAGACGAGGCCGACGCTGCAGCAGTGGCGGGTGCGGGAACCTCAGCAGAGCTAGAGGCTTCCTCGGACCAGGATACTCCTAAGGAGCCAGACGCTCGTTCCTCATTTGTGGCTGACCCAGAGGGTGTGCCGGTCAGTGTGCGCTCCTCATCATACTGGGAGGCAGTGACTACACCGGACGCCACCTTTTTGGGTGTGGATCTGGGAGCACGTGCAGCACGGGAAGGTGTGGAAGTTCCTGGGCGCACATACTCAGGGTCCCGCTCATCATTAGAGCCGATGATCATGCGTGCAGACGGGGCGACAGACTTTGATTGCCCGCGTGCGTAGATTCGGTCTTGCTTTGATGCCATAGTAGATAGTACCTGCAAAGGATCAATATTAGTACGAGTAGTGCCAAACAAGACAAGCGAAACCCTACGAAATAAAACATTAAAAATAGTATGTCATTGCTATAGAAGCAGTGACACACGACGGGCCTGGTGACCGCTCGTCGTGACTATGACGGACCGTCGTGAGGTCCGTCGTGTTTTACTTAGACTATGTATATATAAGAACCCTGAAGGAATGTCTCTGACTAGCATGATGGTATGTGCACGACGGACCATCACAGGAACGATGCTCCGTCGTAGATGGCCGTCGTAGGACACTTGAGAAAAAAAATAGAGACCCTTACGAGAGGGGTCTCTGACCGTCAAGACGGTCATGCAGGACGGACCGTCGTGGGTACGCCGGTCCGTCACATGTGTCCGTCGAAGGACACTTGGAAAAAAATTAGAGACCCTTAGAATCAGGGTCTCTGTCTAGCATGACGGTTGTGCAGGACGGACCGTCGTGAGAACGACGATCCGTCACATGTGTCCGTTGGGACAGGGGTTCTAGGGCTTTTGCACCGGAACCTACAACGGTCCGTCGTTGGTACGACGGTCCGTCATCGAGGTCTCGTTCTGAGTGACAGTGACAGAACTAAGGGTACCCTAAGCATCCCCGATGAACCCACATCAACCTTGTAGTGTTTTAGACCTACATGTGTCTAACCCAACTACCTAGGAAACTAGCAATGAAAAAGCACCTATGTCTAGGGTGGTAAACATGGCAATTTTCGAACATTTATAACCTAGGTTAGAGTGAATTGTCTAAAGTAAACAACATACGAATAGGAACTACGCATAATACTAACTAGAAAACAAAAAGGCAAGATAAATGAGTATAAATTTAGAGACACATACCTTAGAAATGGAGAAAAACAAATGCAAAAGTACTCGGTGGCAAGGTAGACACTCACAGCAGCAGTTTCCACTAGTTGATAACACTTTAGAGCTTTGGAGAACTGTGAAAGGGCAATGATCGGTGGTTGATAGAGGAATAGATTGTGGAAGTTGAGAAGGGAAGAGTAATGGGAGAAATAATGAAGTAATGGGGGTGAAATAAGGGGTTGGGGAGTTTAAACGTTCTGATTTTGAAAAAGGGTCCAGCCGGGTCGGGTTGGGTATACCTCATTAATCACGCGACGGTTCCCCGACGACGGTCCGTCAAAGTTGTGACGACCTGTCGTTTGTTCCATCGCGTGTGTCCTAGTTTCAAAATAATAGAAAATACCTGGTACGACGGATGCATACGACGGTCCATCGCAGGCGCAACGGTCCGTCGATGTGTCCGTCAGTAACTGCTGCAGAGTAATTTTCTGCAGAATTTCCTGGTGATGTGCCTGCAAATTTAAAACTCATTTGTAGAAAAATGCTACCATTACTAAAAAGATGATAAGTATTGGGTTGCCTCCCAACAAGCGCCTGATCTAATGTCGCGGCACGACTGGGGACCCTTGATTATTCAGACTTCATCAAGATGGTATGCCTCTATCACTTCATTTGCCGATTCAGCATGCCCGAAATAGATTTTTATGCGCTGTCCATTCACCTTGAACCGCACACCCTCCTTAGTTTCCAACTCAACTGCTCCATGAGGGAATAGTTGGGTAACCAAGTAAGGACCATACCATTTGGACTTGAGCTTGCCCGGAAACAAGCGCAACCTGGAATTGAATAACAGCACCAAATCCCCGACCATAAACTCTCGCTTTTCAATTTTGTTGTCATGGTACTTCTTCATCTTTTCTTTGTATAGTGCTGAGATTTCATAGGATTTTAGGCGAAATTCATCGAGTTTATTCAACCCATTTAACCGTTGCTCTGCAGCTTCGCTCCAATACATTTTTAACTTCTTCATAGCCCACATGGCTTTATGCTCTAACTCAACCGGAAGATGACAAGCCTTCCCATATACAAGTTGGTATGGAGACATACCTATGGGAGTCTTATATGCTGTCCGGTAGGCCCAAAAAGCATCATCAAGCCTCCTTGACCAATCCGTTTTACTAGCATTCACTATTTTTGACAATATCTGTTTTATTTCCCGATTAGACACTTCAACTTGCCCACTAGTTTGAGGGTGGTAAGGAGTGGCCACATTATGGTGAACCCCGTACTTCTCCAATAACCCCTTGAACAATATGTTGCAGAAGTGGGAGCCCCCATCACTAATAATGGCCCTTGGGGTGCCAAAACGAGACAATATATTCTTTTTCAAGAATGCAGTGACACTCTTCCCTTCATTGTTTGCGAGGGCTATGGCTTCGACCCATTTAGATACATAATCGACTGCTACTAGAATGTACTTTATGCCATGAGAACTCACAAAAGGTCCCATCAAGTCAATACCCCAAACATCAAATAACTCAATCACAAGAATGGGGTTTAGAGGGAGCTCTTGCTTTCTTGAAATACCACCATCTTGTTGACATCTGTCACATGCCTTATCAAACCCATGAGCATCTTGATGAAGAGTTGGCCAATAGTAACCACATTGTAATATCTTATGCGCGGTTCAGATACCACTGTGATGTCCACCAACGGGTGAGGAATGGCATGCCTCCAACACACTCAACATTTCACATTCTGGCACACAACGCCAAATAAGCCCGTCGGCACAACTCCTATACAAGTATGGTTCATCCCAAAAGAACTTCTTCACATCATACATTAACTTTTTCCTTTGATGAAAGGACAAGTCTGATGGAACAATATCACTAGCAATATAGTTCGTAAAATCTGCGAACCATGGAATCAAGTCTTGTAAAGCAGCCAATACATGTTCATCGGGGAAAGTATCATCAATGTCAGTCTTATCTCCTAACTCTCTAATAGCTTCATCCTCTAGACGAGACAAGTGATCAGCAACTTGATTTTCAGTTCTTTTTCTATCCAGCACTTCAAAGTCAAATTCTTGTAGCAGTAATACCCAACGAATCAGCCTAGGCTTCGCATCCTTCTTCGCCATCAAATATCTCAATGCTGAGTGGTCAGTATGCACTATAACTCTAGTACCTAGCAAATAGGAGCGAAATTTCTCAAAAGCAAAGACTACTGCAAGGAGTTCTTGCTCAGTCACTGTGTAGTTCTTCTGAGCTTCATTTAGGGCTTTACTAGCATAGTAAATGGGGTGAAGGATTTTTTTTTCTCTGTCCCAATACTACACCAAGAGCCACCCCACTAGCATCGCACATTACCTCAAATGGATTGTTCCAATCCGGAGAAATAATGATAGGCGCAGACACTAACTTTTCTTTTAGCTCACCGAATGCTTTAAGACAGGATTCGTCAAAACTAAATTTACAATCTTTCTCCACCAGTTTGCACAATGGGTGTGCAATCTTTGAAAAGTCTTTCATGAATCTCCGGTAAAAACCTGCATGCCAAGAAAGCTTCTCACACCTTTCACAGAGATCGGTGGGGGAAGTCTCTCTATTACCTCGACTTTATCTCGATCAACCTCTATGCCCTTTTCTGAAATGCGATGACCCAACACAATACCCTCTTTCACCATGAAATGACACTTTTCCCAATTTAGTACTAAATTGCAGTCTTCACATCTCTTAAGGACCTCAGATAAATTGGTCAAACACCGCTCGAATGAATCACCAACTACAGAAAAATCATCCATAAAAACTTCTATAGTATCCTCCACCATGTCAGAAAATATTGACATCATACATCTCTAAAATGTTGCGGGTGCATTGCACAACCCAAACGGCATTCTTCTGAACGCAAAGGTCCCATATGGACAAGTGAACGTGGTTTTCTGTTGATCTTCTTTTGCAATAGAAATCTTATTATACCCCGAATACCCATCAAGAAAACAATACCACCCTTTTCCGGCAAGTCTATCCAACATCTGATCCATGAAGGGCATAGGAAAATGGTCTTTTTCAGTCCATGAGTTCAGTTTACGTAATCCATACACACCCTTCATCCAGTAACCGGTCTCATTGGAGCAAGTTCATTTTTTTCGTTGGGGACCACAGTCATTCCCCTTTTCTTAGGTACACACTGAACCGGGCATACCCAACTACTATCGGCGATTGGATAGATTACTCTGGCATCCAACCACTTAATGATTTCCTTCTTCACAACCTCTTGCGTAGGAGGATTCAAGCGTCTCTGGTGCTCAATACTCAGCTTATGATCAGGCATGAGTTGGATTTTATGAGGAAAATAATAGGAGGGATCCCAATAATGTCCGCAATAGTCCACCCAATAGCTCTTTTGAACCTTTTTATTACCTTTACTAAACTCTGAACTTGTTGTCCATCCAGGTCTGATGCAATGATTACCGGCAAAGTGTTACCATTTCCTAAGAATTCATACCTGAGATGAGGTGGGAGAGCTTTGAGTTCTAATTTTGGAGCCTCCTCTATAGATGGTTTCGTGGGTGGAGACTCACGATTCTTCATATCAAGCTCAAATTTCTCCGATTTAAACTAAAACATCACCTAGGTCAAGAGCCGCGACTAATGACTCATACTTTTCAATGCAATCGCTATCAAAGTTCATTATCATTGCTGCTAATGCTTCTACACCTAGACGTTTTTCTATTTGTATCTCAGATGTCTCACCCATGTTGTAGGATACAGCAGATGCCTATTGGAGCTCACCACTCTGCCTCATGGACCAATAAATATTAAAGGTCACTTCCTCATTGTTCAACCGAAATTTCATCTGCCCCTTTTCCATGTCTACTAAGGCTCTACCTGTAGCTAGGAATGGCCTCCCAAGGATAATAAGCACTTCAAAATCAACCTCACAATCAAGAATAACAAAATCAACCGGAAATATGAATGACTCCACTTTTACTAGCACATCATGAAGTATCCCTATGGGTCGTTTTAATGTTTGATAAGCCATCAGTAGCCACATCGCAGTGGGCTTTGCGTCACCCAAACTTAACTTCTTGTAAATCGAGAGGGGCATGAGATTTATGCTTGCCCCCAGATCACATAATGCTTTCGCAAAATGTAATAGCCCGATTGTACAAGGAATAGTGAACGCACTCGGATCTTCTTTCTTTTGGACCAGAGATCTTGTAGCAATAGCACTACAATGTTGCATTCTATCATCATCCTAAAAAGTAACCAATCTTTTCTTTGTGACCATATCTTTCATAAACTTGGCGTAACTGGGCATTTGTTCTAAAGCTTCTACCAAAGGGACATTGATAGAAAGTTGCTTCAACATTGTTATAAAACGCCGATATTTGCCATCCTCGGTCTTTTCAATAATCTTTAAGGAAATGGGGGTGGTGGCCTAGGCATAGGATACCTTTTTAGGCACTTCAACATCTTTTGCAATGTTATCCTCTAATTCAACATCAACATTTACCACTTTATCAGTATCTTTTGTCACCTTATTCTCATTAGATGGCATAGGTGGGTCAATGGTTTGCTTGCCACCGCAAGTAGTAATTGCCATACAATATCAATCATTTTTCGGATTTTGGACAGTGTTGCTAGGAAGAGTGCCCGGTTGACGTGTGTTCACAATTGCAGATAATTGGGCCAATTGTAACTCAAGTTGCTTAATCGATATTGCATGTGTATCAACTTTTTGCCCAATACCCGCTAAATCATTCCTCAACTCTTTATTGTGCTCATCACTAGCATCAAACCTCCTAATCATTTTATGCAACATATCCTCAACTCGCGACACACTACCTCCACCATCCCTAGGAGTAACTTCACGATTCTGAAGAGGAACATAGGGTCTGTCGTTTCTATTACCATAGTTACCCCTGTTGAAGTTGTTGTCGCGATTGTAGTTTCCATCTCGGACATAATGACCCTCACAATTGTAGTTACCATAGTTCCGACCTTGGTTCCCTTGACCTTGGCGCCAATTCTCCTTATTAGAGCCTTGGGCACTTGGTCGGAAACCCCCCATCTGTTCATTTACTGCATAGGAATCCTCCTCATAGTAACACTCGTCGTTTCATTTGTTGGTGGTGTTTTAGCCTGAATTTCTGCACCTTTTCCATCTCCTTCTGACCTCAGTGCTATTTTAGTACCAACCCAACTCAGTTTTCATCTGAGCCATTCTCCCGAATCTTATTGTGGCTGGGTGTTTGAGTGGACTGCACTGCGAAGGTGGTTTCTCCCTGTATCAGACTTCCTAGTACTCCAAGCTTTGTTATTTCGGGAGATTTTCTCTAATTTTTCAGCGATCTCAGCATAAGGGCATTCTCCATAAGATCCACCTGCTATAGTGTCCAACACCGCTTTGTTGTTATCATCCTGTCCCCGATAGAAGTATTCCTTCAGTGACTCATCATCTATACGGTGATTTGGAACACTTCTCAAGAATGAGGTGAATCTATCCCAAGAACTACTAATTGACTCTCTTGGTAGTGCCACAAAGTTATTCACTCTGTCTTTGTGGTTTAGTTTCTTGGATACTGGATAGTAGCGTGCCAAGAAAACATCCCTTAATTGGTTCCAAGTGAAGATTGAGTTGTATGGTAGCTCAGTGAACCATATAGCAGCCTCTCCCGTCAGTGAGAGAGGGAACACTCTGAGCCCTATTACATCTAAATCCAAATCAGGCCTCCCCACACAACTTTTACACACTGCCCTTACCTTAGCTATATGGGCATGTGGATCCTCAGAAGGTAGCCCTGAAAACAAACCTCTGGCAGTGAGCATTTTCATCAGTCTACTAGTTACAACAAAGGTGTGGCCTGTGGGTAGAGGGGGCAACACAAGTGGCCCATCCGAGTCTGCTATGTTATCATACCCTCTGTAGTATGCTTGGGGCCGTGGAACGGGATTTTGTCCCCTCTGTTGATGTTCACATGGAGCGTCGGGTAACATCTGACCATGAACATCCACCGGAGCTGGGATATTCTGGTTCAAATCATCATCATTTATTCCCAAGTTTGATTCATATTGCGCAGTGTACGCTCTAGCTCGTGATCGTAGGGAAACAAGGGTTCTCTTCCTCTCCGTGTATTTGGCATACAAGGAGGATAGTTCTTGAAAAGAGATCAAAAACAATAAAACAAAGTAAAATCAAGAAAATATCAACTAAGCTATAGTAATAGGTTCAAGTTAATCTAAAAGCTTAATCCCCAGCAACGGCGCCAAAATTTGATACGCTCAAACTTACTTCTCAATTAAGAAGTAAAGGGTTGTGGTCAAGTAAATAACCAACTAGTGAGGTTGGGATCGTTCCCACGAGGAAAATAGTCTAGACTTAATTTCAACCTATTATTACTGTGTTTGGTTAATGACTTCCTTGGAAAGTAAAAACATAAAAAGGGGTGGTTTCTATCTCTAAATAAGTGAAAATAAATAACAAACTTGAAAGAGACACTTAACAGCTTTGAATGTTGGGTTTTAATCAATTAATCAAAGTAACTAGGGTTTACGTGTTCCCCACAGGTTCATAACTTGATAACCTAACTATAACAATTCTTTCCTAGTATTATGCATGCAAAGTGATAAGTTATGTATTTCTAAATCCTTGGTCCGGTATCTAGAAAATCTCACTCCGCACCTTGGTCGGCTACGTGTGTTGCTATCCTAACCCTTATCCTTACCTCATATAAGCATCGTATTCGATATTTGACTAAGTTATTACCTCGTACCAATCAATACTAGCCTATTAGATTTATACACTAAATCTATGTTAGTATTCTTTTCCTATTATCTACCTCCTTGGTCCGGCAAGTAGCATTAAGGCAATTCTAATGTTGGCTATCCATTAAAAAGACTTTTAAGAGAAAGAATTATTAATACATGCAAGACACTAATCTAGAATTGTTATTTTAGTTAGGGTTTATCTCATTATTTGGTTATGGTTCCCACAAACCCAGTTATGGAGTTTAGTTACTCATAGCCATAAACACAATATTCAAATATGTTAAATACGAATTCATGACTTACTTCAATGAGAAAGAATAAAATCCAAAGTTTGCTTGATTAATCTCAAAAAATCACTTGCAAGAATCTCAAAATCCAACACTAATACACAAAGTCTAAAAATCTGATGTCTAATCTCATAGAGTCTAACCTCAAAAACGAGGTTTTTCGAACTATTGATAAAAAAACAAAAACCTAATTAAACAAGGATTCTAATTGTTGGAAATTTGCTAAAACGCGGCTGGGTCGACGGACCTCGCGACGGACCGTCGTGGTCACGACGGACCGTCGTGGACTTCGTCGTCCCATACTTGTGCAATTTCTTCTGCTGCTCTCTTCATTCCCCCGACGGCAAGTATGACGGACCGTCATAGGCAGAACGGTCCGTCGAGGGTCTTCGTTCTAAAACACTTCAACTCTTGGAATGTGTATTGGGATCACTTCTCTGAACTTCACGACGAACCTGCAGGACGGACCGTCACAAGCTTCGTAACACCACACTTGGTCAGACTTCCCCATCTTCCTTCAGCAGCTGCACTACGCTGCCACCTACGGACCGTCACAAGCACGACGAACCGTCATAAGCTCCGTAGGTGGTCTCTTCTGCATTTCTTCGCTCAAAATCTGCGCATTCAGCTTTGGACAGATTTCCTGCAAAACAAAGAGAAACTTATATAAAAATTAGCACAAAAAGGATATTGGACACACTAAACTTAAGGAAAAAGTATTAATAATACCGTGAAACCACGGTATATCACTTATAAGAAGGAGCCGTAAAGGCTTGAATCCTTGTGTTCGGATCAAGCAGTCCATAGAATCACGGGATAGGTCCAAAGATAAAGGATCCGAAGCAAGTCGGAAGAGCTGAAGAGATCGGGTCAAAATAGCCCAAAATTATTTTAATTGTCGTGTTGTATATATTTTGGGCCTAAGCCCTTGTCGTCTTTTATTTTCTATATTTATTTTATACTTATTATTGTTTAGTCTAGGACAGGTACGAAAGAAATGGGTCGAAAAACCAAAAAAGTCAAATGGGTCAAAAACCCAAAACAGGGGGGTCTGAGCTCCAGCCCAGAAGGACAGAATTAGGGATTGGGCCCAAAAATCTCTCTCTCTCTCTCTCTCTCTCTATCTCCTTTTTTCCTCTGTTACTTTATTTTGTTTACCTGTTTTTTTTTGTTTTTTATTTTTCATTAGTTTTAAGCTAAGAAACTTCGAATCCACGCAAAATGCCGGTTTTGTTTTAACAACTTAAAAAGGAATCAAGTTTAAATAGTTTTCAAAATAAATTTCTTCTAGTTAGACTTTTTTCGCTTAGATAGAATTTAAGAACTCTCTTTCAATCTTTAAATAAATTTTATCTCAATAGTAAGTGAAACAATTTTTATCCAAATAGTTAGTTTTCGAATAACTGCAAGTTAGAGAACGTCTTAGGTTCTTTCAAAACCTTACTAAGACCTTAATAGGAATCCCCGAACCCCATTTTTAATTTTTCAATTCATTTTTCTATCAAGTCTTTTGAAAATAAAGGTTTTTTTAATTTTTCTCAAAAATTAAGTGGTGACCCCTAAAAAAGTGGAATACTCTTGTAAAATTAACATTTTCCCCCTTTACGTATAAACCATCAGTCCTACTCGAAAATAGTAACCATTTTCCGTTAAAGTCAACAACAAAATGGTCGTAAAGTGTGACAACTCTCCCATAGAATAGGAAAATGAGTTTGTCCAATGGTTTTTTTATATTACAAGTCGTGTGGATGTCACATGTATTAACACAATTACTATTAAGTGGATTTTTTTCGGGAGACCAAAAAGTTTAGGGATAAAAAATTCTCAAGTTATATTTGAAGGACCAAAATGAACCTACTCCCATATAAAAACTCTAATATCAGATGAACTAACATGAATGTGCAAGTTAAATTTCACCATAATAAATCTAAAAGGCATGAAAAGTAGATTGAATTTCAAAGAAAATAGGAAAAAGCAGAAAGTTGTCTTTCATGAAACTTACATCTTGTAAGGATCAGCTCCAGCAAAACCAGTTGGTTTTAGAATCGGTATCAACATCTACACCAATTAAATTTCAACCCAATGAAAAAATGCGATTAGGTAAAAATGAAAGAGATCAGCAGCAAAATCCCCAATAAGTTACAACCCTAGAAGCACAAAATCAAGAAATGTATGGGGAAATGAAAATTACCTCCAGATTAACCCCAAAAATGGGACAATGTTTTCCAATCATATCATGCCAAAATATCCTCGACTTCAAGTAAATCTACCGCATAAAAAATCAACAATAAAGCTCGTAAATTGAAAGAGTTAAAAAGGGTTATATGTACAGAGAGGTGTTGACCCATTTTCCTCATCGGAACAATGTCACCGGGGCGCTAGGCAACACAAGTGGAAACCATTGAAAGCAGCAGCAATACAACAATGAGGGATTAAACTCCATGGTCAATCCCCATGTTGTAACTACAGCAAGATATATGGACCTTTCACTAAGATTATGAGAACCGATTGCTAAAATTCAGGTGAACGACTACCGCCGTGCGCAGAGGTTCTGTGGTTCAAGAAAATGACAAAGATGGTGCCTCGATTTTTTATTTAAAAATAACGGCAAAGGGTAATATATGGCCCTCTATTTCTGAAAACTTTTGTTATACTAGTGGTTGATATATACCCCTATTGTTATACTATGGTATATGTATATATATTTTATTTATTTATTTTGGACGGAATGGCATGTGGCTGCACAACTTTTAAAAGGCTCATCCCTAATTTTTTATCCGCTTCACTTGCTATTTTATCTGATATCCGACCCAAAGTCCAACCTTATTACATAAATAGAAGCTCCATAAAAAACAAATTTTGGAGGGGATATTGAAAGATTGAAACTCTTAATCTTGCGTCACCAGCCATGGTTGCTGCTACCATGATAATAGTCTTCAAATACTCATCTGGTGCCAATGACCTTTCTTTACCCATGAATTTTTTTGCTTCTTTACGAAATTGTTTGAGGTTCCAACAATTGTAAATTGAAAAATTTAGAAACTCACTTGGATTAATAAAGATAAGAATCTTGTTTTCAATTCCCATCGAAAAATAGAACATAAATTTTTATAGTTTTTGATATACCGTGGTTTCAAGGTATTTTTAATGCTTTTTCATTAAGTTAAGTGGGTCCAATAGCATTTTTGTAATAATTTTTGTGTAAGTTTCTCTTTATTTGCAGGAAATCTGTCTAAAAGATGAATGCAGAGGTTTTTGAGCGAGAAATATAGAAAAGTACCACCTATGGAGATTGTGACGGTTCGTCGTGCCCGTGACGGTCCGTAGGTGGCATCGTAGTGTAGCTGCTGAAGGAAGATGGGGAAGTCTGACCAAGTGTAGGGTTACGGAGTGCGTGACGGACCGTCGTAGCCATGAAGGTCCGTCCTGCTGGTTCCTCGTGAAGATCAGAGAAGTAGTCCCAGTATCAAAATTCCAAGAGTTCAAGTGTTTTGGAACAAGACCCTCGACAGAACGTTGTGCCTGTGACGATCCGTCATATCTGCCGTCGAGGGTAATGAAGAGAGAAGAAGAAGATATTGCACAAGTATGGGACGACGGAATCCCTGACGGTCTGTCGTGACCATGACGGTCTGTCGTGACCACGACGATCCGTTGCGAGGTCCGTCGACCCAGCCGCGTTTTGATTGATTTCATCAAATAGAGTCCTTATTTAATTAGGTTTTTATTTTTTATAAATAGTTTGAAAAACCTAGTTTTTGAGGTAAGACCCTTCATTATTTTTAGACTCTTTGTTAGACTGTTGATTATTCTTTTAGACCCTTTGTGAGACTCTTGAATATTTTGAGAATCTTGTAATTGATTGTTGGTGACGTGTGTTGATTAATCAAGTGAACTTTTGGATTTTACTCTTTCTCATTGAAGTAAGTGCATGAATTCTTATATCATATATTTGAATATTTTGATTATGACTATGGGTAACTAAACTCCATAAGTAGGGTTGTGGGAACCATAGGTGAATAATGAGGTAAAACCTAACTAAAATAACAATTCTAGAATAGTGTCTTGCATGTATTGAGAATTCTTTCGCTTAGAAGTCTTTTAGAACTCGCCTTCATGCTACTTGCAGGACCAAGGAGGTAGATAAT
This sequence comes from Solanum peruvianum, assembly GCA_027705065.1. Taxonomy (NCBI): domain Eukaryota; kingdom Viridiplantae; phylum Streptophyta; class Magnoliopsida; order Solanales; family Solanaceae; genus Solanum; species Solanum peruvianum. The sequence continues at coordinate 12,222,272 of JAKWJD010001763.1, forward strand.
AGGAAAAGAATTATCAACATAGATTCAGTGTATACTATATAATAGGCTAGTATTGATTGGTACGAGGTAATAACTTAGTCAAATATCGAATACAATGCTTAATATGAGGTAAAGGTAAGGGTTAGTATAGCAACACACGTAGCCGGACCAAGGTGCGAAGTGAAATTTTCTAGATGCCGGACCAATGATTTAGAAATACATAACTTATCACTTTGCATGCAAGATACTAGAAAATAATCGTTATAGTTAGAATTATCAAGTTATGAATCTGTGGGGAACACGTAAACCCTAGTTACTTTTATTAATTGATTAAACTCCAACATTTGAAGTTGTTAGTTGTCTCCTTCAATTTCGCTAGTTATTTTCATTTATTTAGAAATAGAAAAAACCCCCTTTTATCATTTTTGCTTTCCAAGGAAGTAATTGACTGAACAATAGTAATAATAGATTGAAGTTAAGTCTAAACTATTTTCCTCGTGGGAACGATCCCAACCTCATTAGTTGGGTTATTTACTTGACACGGCCGCTTTACTTCTTATTTGAGAAGTAAGTTTAAGCTTATCAGTAATCTCAAAAATTCCAAAGATATCCTCACAGGGAGCTAGTCTTTTGTTTACTTTTGGGATCAAGAAACAAAATATAGATAAGGCTTAGTTCAATATAATTTGGGTTGCGTTTAGTATTCAGTCTTTTCATCAATACTAAAAGACTTCATCAGCCCCCAATTTCCTCTCTTTCTATTTCTGCTCTAACCTTAATTTACAAAGAGAGATTAGTTAAAAAGGGGATTTTGATGATTTGTCGAAGTAGTTGCTATTTTTCTAGTTAGTTTTTTTTTAATTGTTGTTGAGTGTAATTTATTTTGAGGAAAGTGTTTAAAAAAATATTGTGTTGCTTCAATGGAGTTTGGTGGTGCTGGAAATGGAGAAGTGATGTTCCTATGGATATTGCTTTAATGTAGTCTGATAAAGTTGGAGTAAATAAGGGTGTATTCGTTGGATTTTTTTTTGATGGGGTCGGGCTTTGGATAGGGTATTCGCCGGGAATCTTTTGGGGGAGTTTCTGATAGAAATTTCAAATTTATTTATGTATTACATGGTTGTTGCGAGATGTTGTTGTATATGTATTACATGGTTGTTGTGAGACGTTGTTGTACGAAGAAATGGGTTGAACGTAAATAATAGGCAGATCTTTATCTATTTCTACTACATCAAAATAGAATAATATTTAAAGTAATAATATTATTGATTACATTTTTAGTCAATTACTATTTGTGCGATGAAAGATATACAAATGTAAATGGTTTTGTTTCTCCCTATCGAGGATATAGATATTGGCTAAAGGATTAACCGGGTGACAATTCATCACTTCGATGTCGAGAAGATATCATTAATATGAATCATTTTAGGGCGTGTAATTTTATTGAAAGAACATTTGGAATATTAAATTGACACTGGAAAATTCTTAGAAGTCCTTCGTGGTACTCGATTTAAGGTTCACAACAGAATTATTAGTACATGTTGTTTGATGCATAATTTCATTTGAAGAGAGATGGAAGTTGATCCCTTAGATGTGGAAATGAAATTCCACATGGAGAATCAACATGAATATATTAATACAATTGAAGCATTTGATGAATGAACTACTTGGAGAGATGAACTAGCTCAATATATGTGGAACGAAAGATTGAAAAATCAATCTTTATAATTTTAAACTATGTGGTCACTTTTGGTATGCTTATGCACTTCTGTCTATAGTTTTCTGTTCACTGTAAATATAATAACTTTTATCATTTTGGGAAATGAATGACCAATATTTTGTTTGGGTCACATTATTGTTTGTACAAACAAATAGTGAATCTCAATATACATCTATTATTTTTGAATATAAGTAGTGAATTTGTATATATGTCTTCACATTATCTTTTTTCCAGATCAATCAAGTTGTACTACAATTTATTGGATTATAATTGACATAATTTACTAGTAAGTTGTAACTTAGTATTACTTGTGATTTCATTTATAATTTTACAAATTAAAATGGCTAGTCTAGTGTTGTAACATCTAACACGTCCCTAAAGAAGGCGAGAAAATCAACACCTTCATCTCGAAGGGTATGGACTCCAGTAGAGGAACTTACTCTTATAGATGGATTAAAAGAATAGTGTGTTAATGGTTGAAGAGGAGATAATGGAACCTATAGACATGGATATTCAATGAAATTGGAACACTACATGAATGCTCGTCAAACTAACTGGGATGAAAACTGGGGATTGAAATCTCTACCACATGTTTATTCTAAAATAAGAGCATGAAAAAAATTTATGCAACCATATTGTTACCAAAAAGTCGAAGTGATTTAGGATTCCAATGTAGTGATTGAAGTATCCTAGTTGATAATCAAAAGTTTGGAATGACTTGATAACGGTGATTTATATTTATTTTAAATCATCACGGAATTGGTATTTATATTTTCTCTTGGTGATGGATCTTTGTCTTTAGAATATTTTTAGTTACTTCATGTACTTATTCTGTATTTTCTTAGGTTGATCCGATTATCAAGTTAATTTACTTTAAAAATGATCATTATTTGCTAACTGGGAAGAGATATTTGGCAAGAATAGAACTACTGGAGAGTTTGTCGAAGGGCCAGAAGATATTCTTGAAGAAATAGAAAGAATTGAAGCTCAAAATATTATTAATGGCACATCTCTGGAATTTTCTATTGTGTCAACGTAGATAATGCTTTAGGCACAAGAGAAGATCAAGTTGCTCAAGAGGAACCTAATGTATCAACTGGATAAACACAAAGTCCATTTACTGCTCAAGATGAACCTAAGGAATCAACTGGAGTAGCACAAAGTTCATTCACAACTCAAAAAGGTGAAGCCTATCATTCTTAAAATCTAGATAATAATTTTAAAGAATAATTTTCCAAAGTCAAATGAAAAAGGTAGATGCACAAAAACAAAAACAGTTGAAGATGATAATGAGAATGTTCATAAAGATTTGATGGAGGTGATGAAACAATTCACTGAAATACATGATAAGGGAATGACTTTTTTGATTGACAAGCTAGAAGAGTTAGATCTATCTGAGATTCATGGTAAGATATTTTCTATCATTGGATCCCCTGCATTTGAAATATACAACTCAGATGAACGAGTCAAGGTAGCAATGTAAATTAGTCAAGATATAAAGAGGATAGAATTTTCTTAAGCATTAGTGAACTTGAACATCACAGTATGATATGGATGATTATTAGTGGTTAGCTTTAAATCACTTAATGATTTTTGTGTAGCTTTTGTCAAGTCTAAGAATAATGGGATTTTTGCTTACCTAGTAGAATCTCCCCAAATGTACATATATGTGAATGTTATGGGCTTAAAGTAGGTTGTTTTGTGTATAACAAATGCATGATTAGGTTCAACATTTTTGTTTTTGTAAGTAGACCACTCAAATGCTTAAAACACTAATCCAAACAATAAGTTCAACATCTTGTCCAAGGTATTTTTAATTCTCTCTTCTCCGAGACTGTATTCAACTTTTATTTTCCGTAGACTATTTAACAGTTAGAGTAATCACAAAGGTCCAGTCAGAAATACAAAGTGCTTAGATGCTATTTCAACATATTATATGTTGTTGGGATGCTAATCAACTTTTGAAGCTTGGTGTTTGTCATGGAAGGATAATGTTACAAAAATAGGAGACTTCTTTTGAAAAAAATTGAAAATTTATGTGTCACCTTTTGTAATTCAACAATGAATTATGTATGTTTCATTCAGTTTAAATGAATATTTGTCTAATAGTTTAACAATGAATATGTATGAGTGGATTCTTTCCTCATGAAAGCTTTCTCCTTTAGCTTAATCTGTATAGTCACGTAGTTGAGGTGCTCTAAAATAAAGAAGATCACATCATTAAGAAAGCACTATCAAATTGGAAGTGGCAAACAAACTATAGTAATTGTCATAAATACAAGCACTTGTATCCTTCGGATTGATAGTTGGTGAAAGCAGCAAATTAACATTTTAAAGGGCAACTAATGCACTGTCAAGTATAGAATGGAAATAAAGTGATTCTGATAAAGGGTTACAACTATCTATCTACCATAAACCATTTAAATGGTTTGGATAGGAGGTAATAAATTCATCGTCCTTTTGTTAGTAGTGGAAGATTAATGCAATTCTAAGGAGTGAATGTCAATTGAATGGTAATCCTGTTATCGATTTTGAAGTTAGACTTTGAGCAACTAATGACACAAATAGGCTTAACAGATTTGAGAATGGTTGGAAAACCATTTGGCCAAAACATCACTGTTAAAACGCCTATAGGAATATGAAAGTCCCTCACATTTAAGTAACAAGTAAAAAAATTCTCTCTCAACCTTTTCTCAAACGCAATCTAACGGTAACTATCATGACCATTAACAGTCGGAATCTGGAGTTCCAATCGCTGAAGATCCACATGGAAACTTAGAAAAACTCAAAAAATATGTCTCAACCCCCCACCCCAAACCCCTGAAATTCCAACAAATAGATTCCCCATGTACAACCTAAACATAGCTTCTCCTCTAAGTACCCAAAATGGCAAATCAGACTTGATCAATTTTGCAACAGCTCTGGGGGGCTATGGAGGTAATAGATCGAAAAGGCATAGATAGTATGACCTGAAAGAAGGAAAACCAATTGTAACTTTGTCGAAGGAGGAAAAGAAAATGAAAGTTGTGTGAAACCTGCACCCTTATAGGTAAGTTTACAAGGATTCAACCATCAATTGAGAAATAAGAGACAATTTCAAGAAAAATATTCAACTCTAAAGGCTTAGTTAAGATAGGAGCCTACAACTTGCATCATGTTTTCTTGGATTTCGACTTAGAGGAGGACCATAGAAGAGTATATGGGAGAAATTTTCTCACTCTTTGTAATATCCAAATGAAATTATTGAAATGGACAATTGATTTTATTTCGGAGGCTGAAACCACCTTCGCTCCCGGTTGGATAAACCTACAAGATTTGAGATGGCAGTTCTTCGAACGCGATGCACTCTATAGAATTGTTGCTCCAATTGGAGTCCCAATTATCTCAAACAAAGCACTCTCTCCAAAACTAGACCAACCACAACAAAAATCAAGGTTGAAATTGATATCACAAAGGCTCAAATTGCTGAAATCCAAATTGTGATAAAAAAAAAATAAGAATGAAGAGAATGAGTCTCTCAAAAAAGGTGGAATATGAAAACTTACCAGAGTATTGCTGCTATTGCAAGGCCTAAGGTCACAGGGATGCAACTTCAAAATCCTTCACCCTGAGCATAGAGGTAAGAACAATGGTGATAAAGGAGAGAATGTGAAATACAAAATTCCCGATAAAAGACAAAAGGAGAATCTGCAGGAAACTAATGAGCCTCATTTACAATTTGACAAAGGAGGAACATCTACAACCATGAAAAAAAATATGAAGATTGGGGGAAAAAGTGCAATACAGAAGATGATAAAGGGTGGACAACAATTACTAACAAAAAAGAGAAGAAACAGACGTAAAGGGACAAATTAGTTTAAATTCTAGCAAACAAGTTGACCTCCCAATAAATGGGAAGGAAGATAAGGCTTTGGATTGCATTCAATAACACACTAAGATATTCAGTATCACTTTTAAAGCTCAAGAAATAAACAAGGCTGAAACCAACAATTTCAAGAAAGGAACGAGGAAAGTTAGTGTCACACCTAATATGACATATGAGAATACTTCTTTAAGAAAAGATAATGAGCAAAAGAAAGCTGTTGAAACCAACAGTCAAGATTATGAAAGGAGAACAAGAAGCAGGAAAGGAAATCCAAATGAAGGGAACAAAGATACTAGTCGACAAATGGACATTCATAAAGCCAACACATATGATGGTTACAAAGAAGAAAAGGCCTAAACTAAGGAAAAATTTCTCCTTCAGACTACTAACAGGATTGACGAAGAGGTGGAGAAATCCCAAGACCCAATTGACAGAGGTAGAGAGAAGAATAAGTATCTAAAGGAAAACAATAAGCCAGAAAAAGTTAGCAAAATGGAGGATGCCTATAACCATTATGAGTCAGCCTTAGGGGAGGAAATGGAAGAGGACCACTTCCATGACATTCAAGACCATTATATAGAGAAAGACCCCAAAAATCTCATTCGGAAAGCTTAGGGAGAACTTTCTATCTCAAATAGACTCTAATATTTTTATTATCCCTATAAAAATAATCACCAACATAACAACCTTAAATAATAATGACTGTTACATGGTGGGTTCATTTAACAAAGAACAAATTCCAATGCATAGTTCCACTCTTAGTAGTTCTTAATAATTAGCACAATATCTTGGAATGTTAGGAGTGTCGGAACTCTAAGCGCATTCGATAGGCTCAAAATAATCAAAACTCAAAATAGCATCTCCCTCATAAGCCTCCAAGACCCTTTATCAATGTTGATAAGAAGACTCATTATATGAGAATGCTAGACATGCAAGGCTCTTATGCTAATGTCAATAGTAAAATTTGGTTTTTCTCGACAAATGACTTCAATATTAATATCCTTCGTGACACCACTCGACATCTCACATGTTATGCTAATCATTTTAAATTAGGAGCTATGTTTCACTTGCCTTTGGTTTGTGATAAATGCAGGACAATCCTGCGAAGAGCTCTATGGGAGGACCTTGTGTCTCTCTATAACAATATACAAGGCCCATGGAGTATAATGGAAGACTTCAATGTTAATGCCAAAATGGAGGAAAATCTAGGAGGAACTCCTTATAGGCTAGAGAAGAGCTTTGACTTTCTTAATTTCAAGGAAGACACAAGGTTCCAAGATGCAGATTTTGCAAGAAATATTTACACCTGGTGCAATAACAGAGGTGCTCCACACACAATATGGAAGAGACCTGATAGAATGGTGTACAACTCTGAATGATTTGATTTATTCAATAGAATCACTGTCACTCATCTGGCTATATCAGATCCGACCATGCCCATCTCCTAATTGAGTTCACCAATACATAAGAGGTGATTACAAAATATTTCAAGTTTTCTAATGCCTGGACAGACCACACTCAATTCTTGGAGGCCATGGAAAGAATGGAGCTTTGAATGCCAAGGGATACAACGTGGATACTACACCAAAAGCTTGAAAGAACTGCCAAAATTTTAAATATATGTCTAGAGACACCTTTGAAGACATTTTTGAAGTCCCAAAGAAATTGGAGCAAGAGATCAACAATCTTGAACTTGCTCTTCAACAAAACAATAACTCTCCATCCATAAGAGCAAGTCCCAATAAGAAAAAGGTTGAATATGTGTTCTACTTGAAAACTCAGGCTAGCATTTGAAGGCAGAAATCCAGAGTGAGGTGCCTAGTGTATGGAGACTCCAATACTTCATACTTCTATAAAACCACCAAATATAAAATAAATAGAAATGAAATTAACGAGATCATGGATGAAGACCATGAATGGGTGGAACGTAATGAAAAGATTGTAGAGACAAGGGTCAAATACTTTAAATGAATCTTCAGACATATTCCAGAGTATAATGACTTCCATGATGTAAAGTGTATCAAAACAACTATCACTAATTCTTCCCTCCCTGATTAGTAAGAACCAAAGAGGTTTCATTAAAGGCAGATCTATTACTGAAAACATTCTCCTTGACCAAGAGATCATCCAGGACATAGACACTCTAAATGTGGAAGGAAATGTTGTGCTTAGGCTTGACACGACTAAAACTTTTGATAGAGTTTTTTGGCCTTTTCTTTGTATTCTTATGAGAAGAATGACTTTTGTGAAATATGGATTGACATGGTTTTTAGGCACATCTCTAGTAATTAGTGTTGACACACTCAATTTTCTCCTTTCAGAGTATAAATTAATCATCAAGTTTATTTAATTTCAAATGATTTAAAATAATTATTTTATAAATATTTCAAAAAAAAATTAATTTGCAAGTTATTCTAAATAGTTCCTCATCTTTTATAATTTTTAAATAATATGTATTTATATAATCATGTGTACAATTAATGTATTTTATAAATATTTAAAAGTCATCTCAAAAGATTTTACATTTTAGTTAATAATTTATAGCTTAACTTTAGTTTAAGTCATAGTTATGATTTTGAGTTAGTTAGTTGGAAATTAAATTAATTATTTTATAATCAAATGAATTATTTTATATTGTTAAGATTAAGAAACTTCTTAATTTATATACGATTTTGGGCCACTTTCTAATCACCCAATTTCCCCCCATCCCACTAATCGATCTGCAAAACCAGCCCACATTCCAATTCATCTATCAACAAATAGGCCCGACAACGTACAACCAACAACATCCTTCAATCTCAATAGTTGACCCAGTCCAAACCCATTCCAATACAACATACAACAACGCTAATACCCGACCCATCTTTGTACATCTTCTTCACATAGAAACAAACTGAAGCAACACAATAAATTCCAATGCAGTTGACCCCCCATTTGCGAAAATCATCCAGGAAAATTGGAAAAGGCCGCGACTCTGACCAGCCACATGTTGACACCCACTTTTGGACATCCGCAACATAAATAAATCACTGAGCTTCTTCAATTTCAAACGATTTGAAATAATTGACTTTACAAATTTTAAGATATTTTTTCAAGTTATTGTCCCCCTTTTTTATATTTTGAAAATAAATATATTTTTATATATATTTGTGTCTAATTAATGTAGTTCATGAATGATCGAAAACCATCTCCAAATATTTATTTTAGTTAAATATTTGGTTAAGTAGTTTAGTTATATATAGTTATATTTTTAATCATGTAGTTTAAAATTAAATTGATTATTTTATCTTGTTAAGATTCAGAAACTTGTTAATTAATTAATTTTAATTCGTCTCATTTAGATTTTAGCCATATTTATTAATTCAAATCAAGTTGGTTAATTGCAATCCATTTGATCATTCTTTCAACGACAAATCTAACAACATTTTTTCCCTCTCTCAACCCATTTGAGACCAGGTTTTGAGCTTTTTGCCTCATAATTCAGCCAATCCAATTCGTAATAACATACGCAAGCCCAATTTTCATTATCCCAATTCATATATAAGTCCATTTCCAGCAACCCATACATCAAAATCATCAACAATACATAAGCAATACCTGACCGACCCTGTAAAGGAAAAATTACATAAATTGGTATATTTTATAAATAATTACTGATTTTAGAGATACTTTTTATTTATTACCATTTATAGCAATACTATGTTAAATCTGCAATATGAGTTAAAAGTGAATTATGTATACAATATATGAATTATAATTATTTTTTGAAATATATTATGTTTTTTTCGTAAAAATTTGACACATTATATTATAAGTGTATTAAAATGTGATAAATGTAGTATCCATCATTAAAACTTGTATTATATGTGAATAATAATTGTTCTTTGTAATATGCGTCAAACTTGTATTATGAATGAATTAAAAGTGATCGAATGAAAAAAAAAATATTATTGCTATAAATGGTAAATATTTTTTATTATAATATATTTATGTGAGTGTCCCTATAAATTGCTTGTATTCTTCGTAAAGCATATCCAAAACCCATAGACTCTTCCAAACTCAGCGATTCAACAGCACAAAATCGAACCCAACTCGCGTGAACCACATCTCTTCTCTCCTTATTCTTTTCTCCGCACGAAAATGTACTCAAATCAGCCAAGTGTTGCAATCCCGCAACTCGAGTGTCCTTTCTTCGATATCAGAAGGTTCCCTTCATGTTTCCATTTCACAACCTTATCCTTTGAGTTTGAATGAATTTGTATTTCGAATTAAAAATCCATCAAATTTCTGCTCATTTCCCCCCTTTTGTGCCCTAATTTTAGCTATAGATAGTCGTATTCTTCTTCACCGTAGGAGGTTGGAATGAACTGCCATTAGAGACAAATATACCCTGCAAATTTCTAGTTATACCGCTATGTATAAGTATTTAAGATACTTTTTTGAAACCGTAGAAATCAAGAATCCAGTTTTATTCTAGTTTCTTATGTTTTGTTCGTCGGAGTTCTAGCAGTCAAATTTCGGTTGTAAAGGATCGTTGTCTCTAGCTCGTTTTCCACTCACTGCCTAGAAAAAGCCTTTTGGACTCCCCTCTTTGCATATTTTTGAGTTGGATTTCTTCGAGGCAAACCCCCGTCTTTTTCAGGTGTTGGGAATCTAAAAGAACAAGTTACAATAGCAAAGTACAAGTCTCAAGAAGCTGAAAACAGGCAGATATACAACCCGTATACCCTCCGTATACACTGATATATGGGTTGAGTGTAGCAAAGTACGGGTCAAAATATAAATACCGGTGTTCGAAAGCTGATTTACGTTGTAAACATTTGGTATACAGTCCTATATACACTAAACATATCTAAAACTCGGCATATATACGAAAGTATACATTATGTGTATACAGGTATTTTCAAATATTAAAATTGGCCAATCCTATTCTTTGTTTGCTTAAAGCAAAAACTAGTAAAGTAGTCATAATTCCTAACTTAATTAGTAAAAACAACCACACTTTAAAATATTTAGTCAACATGTCAAAATGTCAATATTTTAAAAAATATTTGTAAATACTATTATTTATCTTTCCTTATATTTCTCAAAACAGTCCAACAATAAATATATCTACTATCCATTTAGACTTCTTCTAGACTTTAATACCATTAAATTTATTTACATCTTTAAGATTTTCAAAAAAAATTCTCTTTTACCATTTTCACCATTATTGTCTCTCATTGTTGAAGAAGAACAATAATTCAAGTTCATATCAATTTGTTCAGATCTATTGATTAATTCAAGAAATCTCTCAATACATAAAGGTATTTTCATAATCATCTTTCATTTTGTGAGATTTCATAAGATTTGATTTTCGAAATAAAAAATTATGTTGAATTTTGGATTGTATGTATTATAATTTTTTTCGTCATTTTTTCAATTTTTATGTGAGTTTGTTAATATACTCAGTAATATTTATGCATTTTGGAATTTTAGCATTTGAAAAACTATTTTTATGATTTTATTTTCTTATTTGAGATTTAGTAGATAGTAATTTGTAGTAAGCCACATAAGCATTCATACATAATATATTGTTTGATTTTTTTGTTTATTCATATTTAATAATTTTGAGTTTTGCTGAAATACGTGTGTGTGTGTATATATATATATATATATATATATATATATATATATATATATATATATATGGTAATCAAATACAATTTTGATCACCAAAAACAATTTCTAGTTTGAAAGAAAAAAAATCAATTTTAGTTTGAATGGTAAAGTGAGCACATAAAATGTAAAAATATTGGTATATAATTAAAATGAAAACATAACAAACGAAAGTTGATCCAATAGAATGAAAAAGGAGTTTTTTTTGAAATTATTATGATGAGAGTTTTAAGTGATATATTCCTTCTCTAAAAACTATTATCTCAATTTTTCATCATACTACTTTTTTGTATTTTATATATTATTATACAATATTCTAAATAAAACTAGAGAATAAATAGAAATCTACAAATAAGATACAAAATTCTCGAAAAAAACAAATAAATACACATGAAAAAATATATGAATACAAATATGTTTCTTCAATAACTATAGATTCATTTGGCATACCTATTGGAATGAATACAAACTAATAAAAAAAGATTAAGATTATGGATAAAAAAACAAAGTTTGAGTTTTATTTGAAAATGTAACTGATGAGAAAATTAAGTGATGTTTACCTCTTTTTTTTGAAATATTCTCTCCCTTGATTTTCTCCCTTTTGTTATTAAATAATTCTATTCTTTAAATAAATATAAATAATAAAGATCTCAAGTTTGAAATCATTTCTTACTTCCTTTATGACAAAATGACACAACATAACACTTTATAGATAAATTAGCAATAAATAGTCAATTTTATTTTTTTTTAGCAAAAAAAAGACTTTGTTTTATTTAATTGGCACTGAATAGTTATATTTTAAAAAAAATATGTATTTTTGTACTCCTTATTTTTCTCAAACACACATTCTCAAAAATTATTGTTTTATCATCCCTATTTTACCTCCTTTTTTTATTTTATTTTGTCAACCATTTTAAAAAAGAGTTCTTTTCTTTTTGTCTCCTTTTTTTTCCAAAATTTTTTTCATACTCCCATACGTAATTCTCTTCTTAATTTGTACTCTTCTCCTTAATTCAATCTGTTTATGAAAATCAGACATAACAATATGTTTTTTTCATGAATACTTCTAAAAATCATCTTTATATATCATTTTTTTCTTGTCAAATTAATTATTGAATTTCATTATTTGTAGAATTGAAGTTTTGTCAAATTTGTTTTTATGAATTAGGTTATTCAACCTTCTTTTGTTTTCTTTCTAAAATGCTTTTCATATGTAAATTTGCTTCTCTTCTAATTTTCTCTTGTTCTCCTAAATATAATATGTTTATGCAAATCAAATATAACTGTATCTTTATCGATTGATCTTTTCAATAATTTTTTAGTAGATAATTATGTACCATTTCTTGTCCCATTATTTGAAATTTCGTTATTTTTTAAACTAAAGTTTATTTTAAAAAAAAATTGGCGAAAATTCAGGTAATAGTTTTTTGAAATTTTTGTTCTCACTTTTATGGGTAAGAAAGATCTTCGTAAAAAATTAGAATGATGATTTTGATGAATATAACCCAATTTATACCAATCTCACTTTAAATTAAAGTATACTAGTTTATTATGTGAAAACAAATCACTTAATACACGATTATTACGAACTAATGTATAGATACTGCAGTTACAGTATACAGAAACAAAATCACATATACAATTAATGAATAAAATTTATATGTATCATATAATCTCATTCTTGTATTCATTATAGTATTACATATAATAGATGGTAATATTCTTATGTATACAATTAAAGTTTATGTATACATGCTACAATTTTTGTATACATCAATAAAATTTACTCGTTTGTTTTTATGAATATTTTTTGTGTATACATATTATTTTTTATGTATACATTATGTAATCGCAACTGTAACTGTAAAATTTATGCATATGTATTATTACAGTTTCTAATAAAATGTCACTTAATATTATTTAATTAATTATTATCGATTAGGTGATGATTATTACGCGTTAGAAAATTAATAATACATTTTCTGATCATAAAAGTAGTCACAATCTTTTAATAAGTTATTTAAAGAATTTTAAAAATTCGTTCCTTAAAAGTTTGTGTAACCTTTTTTTAATAGGTAAATTAATTAATATATATATTTCACTTCAGAAAAGTAGGCAATCGATTTTCTAATAAACTAATTATTGTTGTTTTGTAAAAAAAAATTCCTAAAATTACAATGAAATATACTTTTGTGTTTCTGTAAATTGTGTTAATAGATTTTTAAATAAAGTTGAGTTTGAGAATTTAAAGACTTTGAAAAGTTAACTTCCTTAATTATAGGAGTTAAAAACAAGGAGAATAAAAATACTTCCACATCTCCTTATCTAATGGGAGTTGGTTGCACATGATTGATTAAGAGAAAAAAACTATAAAAAGTTGGTTTTATTTCTTTTAGGCTAATACTTGCTAATTCTGTTTTAAGCTATTAATTGCTAATTATTATTTGGCTAACTATTTTCAATTATATACAATGGTTGTATGTCTGTGTCAATTTTCTCTTCCTTTATTAATATTTGCTGATTTTTGTTTGTATTAACTCTAAAAAATTTGTTTGATTTAAATTTAATTAAATCCCTTAATGAGGAACCTTTTGTGTTAATTAAATCTCTTTTAGTGATTTTATTTGATTTGTCGTAGTTAGTTATTTTTGACAATAGTAATTTTTCATTCTAAAATTATTTTCAAGTATTTAATATAAACATTTCACATACTAGACATTTTTTTTCTTCTTTAAATAATTTTCAAGTTAGTCATTTTAGTCAAATCGCCGGTCAATCGCAATTTAGCGGACATTTCTAGGGCCTAACACCTTCTCGAAATGTAAATTGAACTCGAACAATTTTATTTTCAATTAATTTTATATATTTAAGTCATTTGAACTTCTGAAAATTTGATTTCTCTTCAATAATAAATTTAATCGATTTTTCAAAAACCTAGTCAATTTTCTTTTCTTTCATTTTCCAACTAAAACAGAAATGACGACTCTGCTGTGGAATTAGTTAATTTCTAACCAAAAGATATGACTACTTGACTAATTGTTTGAATTGTTTATCTCTGTTTCATGTGTTTAAATTGCTATAAATGTCATTGCATTAATGGAATTTTCCAATTGTATATATAGTATATTACGAGGTTTCTGCATAATCGCAGTCGAACTTTTTAGACTCGACCCTTTTTCGAAATGATATATAATTTATTGGTACGTCATGTGTCCAATGGTTGTCGTGAGTTCCAGCCTAAGTTGTTCGCTTGCGTTCCCGGTCTTCAAAAGTCACTTTTAGTCACCTAGCATAGAGCGAAATCAAATTCCAAATTTAACGCACTTTGAACTAAGTTGACCTAATACTCAATGTGTGTTTGGCCCATTCGAGATACCACCTTGAGTTCAAAACGGCCCACAGCCTAAATGGATGTTCAGTATGTGTTTAAATTTGAAGGATGTATACATTGTTTAAAAAAACCATTTTCAATGGGGTAAGGATTAGATTATAATTTATTCTAGTTGAAGAAAGAGCTTCACAAGATACTAGTCCATCTAACGACGTTGGCACCAGAAAATGACAAGGAATCAAGAAAGATGAAGGACCTTTCGTGGAGGCATAGTTTGGGGTCGTACCCCTGCGTGGGACTAATTATTTTGTATCCCATCGTCACGACCCAAAACCGAGCCGCGAGTGGCAGCCACACTTATCCTACTATGTGAGAGAACCAACCAATCTAAACCCCAACATTTTAACATAATGAACAAAATACAATGCAGAAGACTTAACTCATTAATAAAAATCAATTCAATAACTTCAAAAATTCAACAACTATTATTCCCAAAATCTGGAAGTCATCATCACAAGAACATCTATCCTCAATTACTAATCTAAGAGTATCTAAGAAACTAGAATACATAAAAAGCTAGTCCATGCTGGAACTTCAAGGCATCAAGACATGAAGGAGAAGATCCAGTCCAAGCTAGAAGCATTAGCTCACCCTGAAATCCGGTGTAATGAAGACTGGCTAGAGTTGCGGTTGAGTTGAAGACGACGGTACGTTTGCTGCACTCCACAAATAACAAAGAAAGAAACATACAAGTAGGGGTCAGTACAAAACACAAGTACTGAGTAGGTATTATCGGTCAACTCAAAATAGAAAACAGTATATATCAGATAATATCATAAATCAACTACAATACTCAACATGTAGCAACAACAAGTACTATAATCATAAATAAGTACCGCCAAGTTCACCCATGAGGACTCAAGCCTCAATACCATACTCATTTGGAAAATAGGTTCATTAAATTGAGTATATTAACATCTTTCAAGATTCATTATCTTTATTCCTCTCGTGTCGGTACGTGACACTCCGCTCCCCTACTACTATGTGTCGGAACGTGACACTCCGATCCCCTAATTCTACGTGTCGGTTCGTGACACCCGATCCCCTAATTCTATGTGTCGGAACGTGACACTCCGATCCCCTAATTCTACGTGTCGGTTCGTGACACCCGATCCCCTAATTCTACGTGTCGGTTCGTGACACCCGATCCCCTAATTCTACGTGTCGGTTCGTGATACCCGCTTCCCTAATCTCATTCTATCAATTCATCAATCCTTCTTTTATACCAAGGCATCATCAATCTCATTATGTCAGTTCCTCAAGCCTTCTTTTATACCAAGGCATCATCAATCTCATTATGTTAGTTCATCAAGCCTTCTTTTATACCAAGGCATCATCATTAACAAAGTAGATTAGGGTTTTTCAAGATTTAGGATTCAATAGCTTCATAATGCTTATTTTATCACAATTATATAATCACATTTATGCAAGCATACAATTAAGCATATAGCAGGGTTTACAATACTACCAATACATATCATTCGCTATTAAGAGTTTACTACGAATAGCATAAAAACCATAACCTACCTCCACCGAAGATTCGTGATCAAGCAAGCAAATTTCCCAAAGCTTGTGTTTCCTCTTCGTTCGTATCTCTCTCGATCGTTTCTCTTTCCCTCTCCTTGTTCTTTCTATTTTTCTTATTCAAACCCTCTTTCTTTTACCCTAATTAGCATATAATTAGGTATAAAAGATGACAAAAGTAACCCACAAATTAACTCAAGGTTATCTCCTTTAACCCCGAAGTAATTGAGTTATTAGTATTGAACCACTAACTTTGTAATTATAAGCAGGAATAGTCCAAAACGCCCCTTAAATTACTTAACAGAAATCCGACACAGCCTGGGATTACGCAGCCTGTGACGGTCCGTCGTGCCTGCAACTATCCGTCCTGCTGCTCCGTCACAGAGTTCAGAGACTCAATTCCACTAAAGGGTCTGTGACGATCCGTCGTGCCCACGAGGGTCCGTCCTGCCATGTCGTCATGAAGTTCAGAGAGTCGATTTCAGTACCCAAATTTCTAATTTCTAAGTTTTTTGAAACGAGACCCCCTCGACGGTCCGTCGTGCCCATGACGGTCCGTCGTGGGATCCGTCGTCTCAGCCAGTTTTCCAGAAATAAAATCTGCTGCTCAAAACGACTAAACAGGTCGTTACAATAGATACCATTTACCCATCGTTTGTCCTCGAACGATCACAAGAAGGAAAAACAAGGGCGAAAAGAAGTACCTGAAATCGTAAACAGATATGGGTATCTTTCTTGCATTTCAGCCTCTTCTTCCCAAGTGGACTCTTCAACTGGTCGATTCTTCCATTGAACCTTGATGGATGCAATCACCTTGACCTCAGCTTGCGGACTTCTCTATCTAAAATAGCAACAGGCTCCTCCTCATAAGACAAATTCTCATCAAGCAGAACTGAATCCCAACGGATAATGTAGTTTCCATCCCCATGGTATCTTTTTAACATAGACACATGGAATACCGGATGCACTCCTGACAGTCCTGGGGGCAAGGCCAATTCATAAGCTACCTCCCCTACTCGCTTAAGTACTTCAAAGGGACCAATATACCTTGGGCTAAGCTTACCTCGTTTACCAAACCCATCACCCCTTTCATGGGCGAAACCTTCAGCAAGACTTGCTCACCCTCCATGAACTCCAAGTCTCTAACCTTTCGATCTGCATATTCCTTTGCCTGCTTTGAGCCGCTAGAAGCTTTTCTTGAATGCACTTCACTTTATCTAACGATTCCCTCAGAAGGTCAGTACCTCAAGGTCTAACCTCAAATGCATCAAACCAACCAATGGGAGACCTACATCTTCTCCCATACAGTGCTTCAAATGGGGCCATATCAATACTTGAGTGATAGCTATTGATGTAGGAGAACTCTGCTAAGGGTAAGAAGCTATCCCAATGACCACCAAATTCTATCACACATGCACGAAGCATATCCTCCAACACTTGAATCGTTCGCTCAGACTGACCATCGGTCTGAGGATGGAATGCGGTACTTAGATCCAACCTAGTACCCAATTCCGCATGCAATGTTTTCCAAAACTTAGAAGTAAATTGTGTACCTCTATCTGATATGATGGAGAGTGGAACCCCATGCAACTGAACAACTTCCGAGATGTAAAGTTTGGCTAACTTCTCTGCATTGTAAGTCACCTTGACCAGAATGAAATGAGCAGACTTAGTTAACCTATCAACAATCACCCAAATAGAGTCATACTTACCCATTGTCTTTGTAAGACCAACCACGAAGTCCGTTGCAATTCTCTCCCACTTCCATTCCGGAATGGGCATTCTCTGAAGGGTCCCTCCAGGCCTCTGGTGTTCATATTTCACTTGTTGACAGTTTGGACATTTGGCAATAAAATCAACAATATCACGCTTCATTCTACTCCACCAAAAGTGTTGCTTTAAATCACGATACATCTTGGTTGCACCAGGATGTATAGAATACCTTGAACTATGAGCCTCTGTCAGAATAGTGTTGATCAAATCATCGACGCGGGGTACACATACCCTTCCCTTAATTCTCAAAACAACCTTCCTCATCAATTTGTGCTTCTTTAGCCTCTCCTCGCAACACTTTATCTCGGATCCGGATCAATTTCTCATCATTAAACTGCTTTCCTTAATCTTGTAAAGGAAGGAAGATCTTGCCTCCACACAAGCAAAAATCCTCCCTTCTCATTTACTTCTAATCTCATAAGGTCATTAGCCAGAATCTGAACTTCTTTAGCCAATGGGCGTCTAGAAACTTGCAAGTGAGCTAGACTTCCCATGCTTCCTGCCTTTCTACTTAAAGTATCTGCCACGACATTAGCTTTTCCCGGATGATACAAGATTGTGATATCGTAGTCCTTCAGTAGTTCCATCCATCTCCTCTGTCTCAAGTTCAAATCCTTCTGAGTAAAAACATATTGTAGGCTATGATGATCCGTATAGACCTCACACTTAACCCCATATAAATAGTGCCTCCATTGCTTTAATGCAAATACTACCGCGGCCAACTCCAAATCATAGGTCGGGTAATTGCGTTCATGCACCTTTAATTGCCTTGAAGCATAAGAAATTACATTCTTTTCTTGCATTAGCACTGCACCCAAACCCGAATAGGATGCATCACAATAAACAATGAAATTCTTGCCTTCCACTGGCAAGGTAAGAATTGGTGTTGTAGTCAACAAGGTATTGAGCTTCTGAAAGCTTTCTTCGCACTCATCCGACCAAACAAATGGGACATTCTGCTTAGTCAAGCTTGTCAGTTAGGAAGCAATAGAAGAGAACCTCTTAACAAATCGGCGGTAGTAGCTAGCTAAACCAACAAAGCTCCTAACTTCTGACACATTAGTAGGTCTCTCCCAATTCTTCACTGCTTCAATCTTAGATGGATCCACCATCACCCCATCTTTAAACTACGTGTCCTAAGAAGGACACCGAATCTAGCCAAAACTCACACTTTGAGAATTTGGCGTAAAGCTTTTTCTCCTCAACATTTCCAATACAATTCTCAAGTGCTCCTCATGTTCTTCCTTTCTCTTTGAGTATACCAATATATCATCAATGAATACGATGACAAAGATATCCAAATATGGCTTAAAATCCCATTCATCAAGCTCATGAAAGCGGCAGGGGCATTCGTAAGCCCAAAATACATCACTAAAAACTCATAATGCCCATACCTGGTCCGAAAAGCAGTCTTGGGCACATCCGTTGTCCGTATTTTCAATTGATGATAACCAGATCTCAAGTTGATTTTTGAGAAGGTACAAGCACCTTGTAACTGATCTAACAAATCATCAATGCGAGGAAGAGGATACTTGTTCTTTATAGTTACCTTATTCAGTTGTCTATAGTCTATGCACATCCGAAAACTTCCATCCTTCTTCTTCACAAACAAAACCGGAGCACCCCAAGAAGATGCACTTGGTCTAATAAAGTCTTTGCTTAACAACTCTTGAAGTTGGGCCTTTAACTCTCTTAACTCCGCGGGAGCCATTCTATAAGGGGGTATAGAAATGGGGCGAGTACCCGGTTCCAGATCAATGCAAAAATCGATATCTCTATCCGGTGGCATACCAGGAAGGTCTACAAGGAACACATCCAGAAACTCATGGACTATCGAAACCGACTCAATTGAAGGTATTTGGGTAGTGTCATCCCTGAGGTGTGCCAAGAACGCTAAACACCCTTTACTAACCATTTTCTTAGCACGAAGAAAGGAGATGATACGAACCGGAGTGGAAGTGTAGTCGCCCTCCCATACTAACGGATCTGTCCCAGGCTTGGCTAACGTCACAGTTTTAGCATTACAATCCAATATTGCAAAATTTGGAGAAAGCCAAGTCATACCCAGAATTACGTCGAAGTCAACCATTTCTAAGATAACCAAATCCACATAAGTGTTGCTTCCCACAAAAGTCACCAAACAAGACCTATATACTTTTTCAACTATCACATACTCACCCACC
The DNA here is from genome assembly GCA_027705065.1 of Solanum peruvianum. Taxonomy (NCBI): domain Eukaryota; kingdom Viridiplantae; phylum Streptophyta; class Magnoliopsida; order Solanales; family Solanaceae; genus Solanum; species Solanum peruvianum. The sequence continues at coordinate 12,242,365 of JAKWJD010001763.1, forward strand.
GGAGTAGACACACGAATAGGTATGTCAAGCAATTCACATGGTAAATTAGGACCAGTAGCAAATAAGGAAGATACATATGAAAATATTGAGCTAGGATCAAATAATATAGAAGCCATGCAATCACAAACCAAAAGATTACCTGTGATAACAGCATCGGATGTCTCCGCTTCAGATCTCCCAGGGAAAGCGTAACAATGGGCCCTATCGCCTGTCTGCCCGTTGCACCTACCATGTTGTACTGTAGTGGCTCCAGTTTTCCCGTCACCCCGGCCATTTTGGTGACCACCATTACCTCGGCCACCACGTCCTCCAAAATAACGGCCTCTACCATGACCACCTCTACCTCTAGCTATTGGGGGTCTATAACTCTATTTTGGACAATTCCTCCTAATATGTCCAGTCTCCCCACATCCATAGCATTCTCTGGGGTCTAGCATAGGTCTCTGTGAGAATGACGAAGTCTGGGGATGACCTCCAAACTCAGAGAAGTGTTGACCGTCTGCGGCGGACCCCCAACTACAGTCTGTAGTGAAGACTGAATTGGTCGGACTGGGTAACCTCCTGAACCCTGTCCTCTAGAGTAAGAACCATTAAAACTCACCTCCCTTTCGAAACCTTTTTGATGTCGATGCCATGGTGAAGTCATCTGGCTTCACTCCTTCCACCTCTATCACGAAGTCTACCACCTCTTGAAAGGATTTTTTCCGTAGCCGCTACCTGCAAGGCTGAAATCCGCAATTCTGACCTCAACCCCTTCACAAAACGGCGAATCCGCTCTTGTGGACTGAAACAAAGTTTGGTGGCATACCTGGATAATGCACGAAACTTAGCCTCATATGCAGTAACCGACATCCTACCTTGCTCTAGGCTCAAGAACTCATCTCTTTTCCTATCCCTCAAAGTCCGGGGGATATACTTCTCCATAAACAAGCTAGAGAATGATACCCAAGTCATAGGTGGTGTCTCTGTTGGTTGACACTAAATATGTGACCGCCACCACATTTTGGCGTTCCGTTGAAACTGATAAGTCACAAACTCAACACCAAACCGTTCTACTATACCCATCTTGTGTAGTAGCTCATGACAGTCAACCAGAAAATCGTATGCATCCTCAAATTCAGCACCCTTGAAGACTGGAGGTTTCAATTTCAAGAACTTACTGAAAAGTTCATGCTGATCATTTGTCATTATAGGCCCTGTAGTCAGACGAGGAAATGTGCCTATTTCAAATGAGGCATCCATGCGGGGAGCCACAGTAGCTGCATGTTGTACCTCCGGACCCTGAGGTGCTGGTGCAGCAAACACTGGAGGTGTCTGGCCCTAATCAGATAACCCGCTAAGATAAGCAAGAACCTGATTGATCATCTCTGGGGTAGGTTGGGGTGGAAATTCCTCATTCTGTACTTGTTCATTCTCCCCATCCTCACCCTCTCTTACCACTTCCTCAGTTGGTGGAGGAGTCACCGCCCTAGTACCAGATGAGCTAGGTGCTTGTCCTCTTCCTCTAGAGGACGTCCTCCCGCGACCTCTACCACGGCCTCTTGCCACTGTTCCTCTCCGAGCTACAGCCCCAGTGGCTGGCTCAGACGCATCCTGTCTTGCCGGTGTTGGTGTTGGTGCAGTCGTTGGTCTAGTTCTAACCATCTGTGAAATAGAGTGAAGATGGTCAGATACCAATTTGTATCACCTAGATACCAATTGGATCCAAGTAATAACACGAAAGGAAGAATGAAAGAATGGAATTTTCCTAAAGTTTTATAGCCTCTCAAAGAAAAGTAACGGCGTCCCCCTACCGTTCCTTAAGACTCTACTAGACTCGTTCTTGTGTGATGAGACCAATAAACTTAATGCTCTGATACCATGTTTGTCACGACCCAAAACCGAGCCGCGAGTGGCAGCCACACTTATCCTACTATGTGAGCGAACCAACCAATCTAAACCCCAACATTTTAACATAATGAACAAAATACAATGCGGAAGACTTAACTCATTAATAAAAATCAATTCAATAACTTCAAAAATTCAACAACTATTATTCCCCAAAATCAGGAAGTCATCATCACAAGAACATCTATCCTCAAATTACTAATCTAAGAGTATCTAAGAAACTAGAATACATTAAAAGCTAGTCCATGCCGGAACTTCAAGGCATCAAAACATGAAGGAGAAGATCCAGTCCAAGCTAGAAGCATTAGCTCACCCTGAAATCCGGTGTAATGAAGACTGGCTAGAGTTGCGGTTGAGTTGAAGACGACGGTACGTTTGCTGCACTCCACAAATAACAAAGAAAGAAACATACAAGTAGGGGTCGGTACAAAACACAAGTACTGAGTAGGTATCATCGGCCAACTCAAAATAGAAAACAGTATATATCAGATAATATCATAAATCAACTACAATACTCAACATGTACTAAAAACAAGTACTATAATCATAAATAAGTACCGCCAAGTTCACCCATGAGGACTCAAGCATCAATACCATACTCATTTGGAAAATAGGTTCATTAAATTGAGTATATTAACATCTTTCAAGATTCATTATCTTTATTCCTCTCGTGTCGGTACGTGACACTCCGCTCCCCTACTACTATGTGTCGGAACGTGACACTCCGATCCCCTAATTCTACGTGTCGGTTTGTGACACCCGATCCCCTAATTCTACGTGTCGGTTCGTGACACCCGATCCCCTAATTCTGTGTGTCGGAACGTGACACTCCGATCCCCTAATTCTACGTGTCGGTTCGTGACACCCGATCCCCTAATTCTACGTGTCGGTTTGTGACACCCAATCCCCTAATTCTACGTGTCGGTTCGTGACACCCGCTTCCCTAATCTCATTCTATCAATTCATCAATCCTTCTTTTATACCAAGGCATCATCAATCTCATTATGTCAGTTGCTCAAGCCTTCTTTTATACCAAGGCATCATCAATCTCATTATGTTAGATCATCAAGCCTTCTTTTATAACAAGGCATCATCATTAACAAAGTAGATTAGGGTTTTTTAAGATTTTGGATTCAATAGCTTCATCATGCTTATTTTATCACAATTATATAATCACATTAATGCAAGCATACAATTAAGCATATAGCAGGGTTTACAATACTACCAATACATATCATTCGCTATTAAGAGTTTACTACGAATAGCATAAAAACCATAACCTACCTCCACCGAAGATTCGTGATCAAACAAGCAAATTCCCTAAAGCTTGTTATTCCTCTTCGTTCGTATCTCTCTCGATCGTTTCTCTTTCCCTCTCCTTGTTCTTTATTTTTCTTATTCAAACCCTCTTTATTTTACCCTAATTAGCATATAATTAAGTATAAAAAGATGACAAAATAAACCCCACAAATTAACTCAAGGTTATCTCCTTTAACCCCCAAGTAATTGAGTTATTAGTATTGAACCACTAACTTTGTAATTATAAGCAGGAATAGTCCAAAACGCCCCTTAAATTACTAACAGAAATCCGACCCAGCTTGGGATTACGCAGCCTGTGACAGTCCGTCGTGCCTGCGACGGTCCGTCCTGCTGTCCGTCACAGAGTTCAGAGACTCAATTCCACTAAAGGTCTGTGACGGTCCGTCGTGCCCACGACGGTCCGTCCTGCCATGTCGCACGAAGTTCAGAGAGTCGATTTCAGTACCCAATTTCTAATTTCTAAGTGTTTTGAAACGAGACCCCCTCGACGGCCGTCGTGCCCATGACGGTCCGTCGTGGGATCCGTCATCTTAGCCAGTTTTCCAGAAATAAAATCTGTTGCTCAAAACGACTAAACAGGTCGTTACACCCATTTTACTTATTATGTATCCCCATTCAACTTTTAGTCATAAAATTTGTAAAAAATTGGGCTTTCGGGCAATTGAATGTTTCCAATGACCTATACGTCCCTCAAATCGTTAGGCCTACCATTGGCACAAAAGGATTACATATCTATTTAAAGCGCACAATATTTGTTTATATGTTATAGATGTTGTGTGATTATGTTGCTTCATTTGGAGATGTTCTAGCCTACCCTTTTGAAAATTTTTTAGAAACCTCTAAGCACAAATATCAAGTCACTATCAAAAGTGCATCCAAATGTCCTTTGAGTCTTTAGTTTCCCCATAAACATCAAAATTCTGTTTCAAATTCTAAATCTTACTTATCTTAGAAAAAGGTTAACTCGTCATCTCTACTCAAAAAGAGATTCAAGTTAGACGAACTACGAGGACCTGAATTCTCCTTTGCGAGATACATAGGTAGCTTTTCAAGGCTCGGTTCCAATTTTGAGAAATTTTATCTTTCCAACTCTTGCAAGGTAAATAGAGTTTCATATCAATCAAAAATATAAAATATGACAATGAAAGATACAAGTGACTTTGTCTCGACTCAATTTGACATTTTTGATCCACTAAGCTTAAAATCAAATAGACAAATTCCTGTCTATTTCGTCATTTATCTAAATACGTGGACTTGTTTATCTTCAGGTGGAATAACTCTTATATGTTTATGGTAATATGTGTGATATTTTGTATTATTTATCATTTACACGCACTAATATGTTTATCTTTTAAGTTATTTTTCCTTTTCAGGTACTTAGAACTGATCTGTATTGATAAGTTAGCCGATCATCCATATTTCACAAGATCTAAGGCCCCCAAAGATTCCTTCCCCGATCAAAGTTTGCAAAAAGAAAAGATAGTATTTAGTGATAAAAATAACGAGATTAGCCTAGCTGATGTTGTCGTGGCACAGCCCACCGCCGCTGCTCAAAATGAATTGGTTATTCAGTTAATGCAATAGATTGTCGAAATGAGGGTCGAAATGCAAAGAATGTAAGATTTCTCTAATCATATTTTCTTCCAACCCTTTAGGAGATGGAAGATCTCCACCCCACGTTCCTCCACCATGCACGAAACAGGTTCAGAACCCGTCCTCAAACCCCGCTCCATATTCCCCAATCATCGACCTAACCGCCTCAAATCCCCATCATACCTCTATCTCTTATCAAGCACCATCTCCTCCTCAAGGTACCAACTCCCAAACCTTCCCTCCTCATCAAGATGCCAACCTGCAAGCTTGCCCTCTCCCTCAAAATCAAAAGGTTAACAATACGCAAACTTTTCCACATCACCAAAATCAACATACCAACCCCAAGAATTACCAAGTCACTCAAAACACATTGCCTCAAAAGACTACTTTTCAAATTCTAATTTCAACTGAACCCTATGCAACTGCTTTGAGCTTGATCACTAGGAGGAACATGAGAGAGAGTGGAGGTCAAAAGAGAGGCAATCAAGCTGAATATGAAAGAAGAGATTAGGAAAGACATAAAGGAACTACACTATAATCCTGAAGTTGATGGGTTTATTACGAGGATTTGTGCATCCATTCAAATTTGGACCTCCCGGAAGGGTTTAAAGTGCCAAAATTTGAAATTTTAGAAGGATCAGGGAATCCATTGTCACACCTAAGATCTTACTATGACCAACTCGTAAGATTTTACAGGAATGAAGCCTTGTTAATGCGAATCTTTAGCAGAAGTTTAAGTGGAAAAGCGTTGGAATGGTTCACCTCCCACGAGATAAAACAATGGTCTAGCTGGAATGCAATAACTAAGGATTTCATCAAACTGTTCGCCTATAATATGGAGATTGTTCCTAATTGCTATTCATTGGAGAAAATTAAGCGGCAATCCACTGAAATCTATCGTGAATATGCATATAGATGATGGAAAGAGGCCGCCGCCCAGGTTCGACCTCATATGTTTGAGAAGGAGATCATTGAAGTGTTCATACGCATTCAAGAGTCAGGCTATTATGAAAGGATAATGATGCTCATTGGAGAAAAATTTGCATATATAGTCAAAGTAGGTGAGACTATCGAATATGGGATTAAAACTGGAAAGCTTTCTTGTGTTGCCTCACTAATGGAATCTTTAAGATCGTTTAAAAATAAAAGAGAAGAAGTGTCTTTCATTTCCTATGCATCTGATGGAAAATGACACTTTAGAAAATTTTCACTTCACAACGTTATCCTGGAGCTCCACAAAATTCATATCCATAATGTTATACCCAACGAGGTTATCAAACTCCACCATCGAGTTACCAAATTTTACCTCCTAATTACAAAACTCCACTAGCTTGTTACCGAATTCCACCTCCTGTTTACGAAACTCCACCTCTTACTTACGAAAATATCCATCCATATTCTCAAGCTCCATCATTTAATTGTTCAAATATCCAATAAAGTTACAAACATCTACCCTGTACTACGAAAGTACCCTTCATAGCTATTGAGCTCTACAATACCCAAATTTTCAAACACCAGCATTAACTCATCAAGATCCTCCAAACTACTGTTAAGTACATCCACATCCACAAAACTATTACAATCCTCCTCAAAGAAATCTTGATAAAAAAACTTGAGTCTTTACTACTTTGTTTGAGAGCCGAAAACAACTTTTTGAGAGATTGAAATTAGATGGCATGATATAAAAAATTGATTTTAAAAATATCAATATTAACTCCAAGCTTTATAGACCCAATCTTCACTGTGCTTACCATTCCAGAGGATCTGGGCATATTACTGAGGATAATATCAACTTTAAACATAATATTCATGATCTGAAAGACAAAAAGGGCGTCAATCTTCAGAATGCCACTCCTAATAGCAATAGTAACCCCATGTAGAATCATGGAGGGGTGACTATTAATATGATTGAAATTAAAGAAGATTTGAATGCAGAGAAAGTAATAATCTCAGTTAACCTTGAAATTTTTGAGAAAGTTGTAACCCCTCAAACCAAAAGAGGAAAATCCAAATTTGTGGTCCTGGCACCTCATCAAGCTTTTCGCTTAGTGACGAAGAATGGTCAAAAAGGCAGAAGATCTATAAAGCTTTTCCAAAATCATTGACTCAATTACATCAATCTTTTCTTATGCAAAATGGTCTTGTGGAAAGGATAAACAATTGGTTCAAAGAAGGTGAAATTGTGCTTGAAGAGATGAATCGAGACACTAGTCCTAATAAATAGCAAGTCAAAGGAGAAAATGCCTAATTTGACATCCACTTTGCTCTTGTTTTTGCGCCCGTCTTGGTAGACATAAATAATTTTCTATGTTATTTATAAAATTGGTGGTGTTCCCAATGAGGATCGAAACCCATCATTTACTCTATTTTTGTCTCACTATGTTTTAATCTCCATCCTCATACTTTGTAAAAAATAAAGAAGCAAAAATGTCCAATGTTCTTTTTCTTATATTTCTAACAAAAACCTCCTTTATTGCAAAATGTAAGTTTACTTTCTTTATATTTGTTATCTAATGATATTTCTCGTTGATTTTAGTACAAATATTCTCAAATCTTTCAATATCATGTCATGTCACAAGTTGAATGAACAAAATAGAGTAGATGTGGACAAATTTGAAGACTATAATGAAAAGATCATTGCACCTAAACATGTGGTTGGGAATTCCAGTTCGAAAGTCACCAAAAGAAATTGGAATAGTGAATAAGGAAAATGATGAATGTGTCAAAGAAATAGAAATTTGTGTTGTTTGAGAAAAGCACAAGAGAGAGAACTCATCAGTTTTCTAAAGGAACACATCAATACATTTGTTGGTTGAGCATGAACATTGGATATCACCAGTCATCAATCTAGTTAAATGTCTTTAAAGATATCGTGTTTAAAGACTCTATTTCTATCTTATTCTTGTAACCACCTTTATTTGCTTGTAATCCTTTATGCTTAGAGTTTATCCTTTTGTAATGAACTACGTTTGACCTGAATTCTCAAGAATGAGATACGTAGGAAGCCTATGTAGGCCTAGATCACCCTTATATCCATTTTAATGTGTTTTCTTTTTTATCTAAACTATGTTTGACCTGAATTCTAAGGAATGATATACGTAGGCAGCATATGTCAGCCTCAGTCATTTACTTATAAAAATTTCTTATTTCTGTTAACTACATTTGACCTGAATCTTGCTCCAACAGGATACGTAGGTGCCACAACTGCTTGATCATATCTTTCATAAGATTTCTATTTTCTTTACAATAGAAACTGGGACAAAATTTTTGAGAGACTAAAAATTCTCAAGAAGAAGTACTCTTCAAGAAGTCAAGACTGAAGTCATATTGAGAATTGTAACTGTGACAGAATTTTTGACAATATCTAAAAGTTCCATGATTAATTCATCAACAGTTCGAGATGCCCCAAGACTTCTAGGTGGAACAAATTTTTGGATGATGACATCAAAATTTTCTTCAAGGATCACTAGTAGTTTGTAGTAAATTTCGAACATTTGAAACATGTAGAAGTTTAAGGCTAACTTGAAATGATCTTTAAAGTTTATAATCAACTTCAACAATCTCCAACACCGTTGAAGTTCAGAGTCATCAACAAAACCTCCTTATTAGAGTAGATTTTGGGAAGACCAAGTCATAAATCTCCCAAGCTTTAAGGACTTCTGAATTCTCCAGAACAAGCTATTGGACACACCTAAATTTTGAACCAAGGACATTCATTTAAGATTGACGTGTACAATTTGAAAAAACCTTTTTATTAACGATTTTAGCTATATTTTTCCAAATAGTTTGCATAAAATGTTTTGTCTTGTCTATCGAGACGCATGAGATCAGAACGATCAACTCGAGATAGCAAGACATAGATCAAGCGACTGAAGAAGTCAAAAAAGATCAATTTGTTTTTAAAAAACTAACAATGTTTATGTGGATGCAAGTCTATAATATTACCTCTAGTTCATCATATTTCTCCATTCAACGAATATGGAGAAGTCAAATGGGCGAGGAACTCCCCAAATTGAATTTTTTTCTATGAATGCAGGAAAGTCATTGAAGTTTTTTAGAACAAAAAGAAAGAGTTTAGAATACAAGAAACAACACCTTGATCAAATTCTCAGCAAAGCATGAGTCACAATAAGCACATATGTTGAAACATGAAAAAGTGAATGCATCACTCTCAACATATACAACCATCTTCAATGACACGAGATTGCATTTTAAAGCATTAAGAAAATTTGAAGAATATTTATGAATTTCATCAATATCAGATGCGATAATGTGAACTATCTAGAGGGAAATTGTTTTTACCACCCGAATGGAGATTCCCAAAGTATTATCAAATGAGATGATACCATCATTCAGAAGGACATCATCGTTATTTCATCACTGAAATATTATAATCCTACCGGCAGATCTTCATTACCATTATCCTACCAATGAATCAACATTATCCTACCGATGGATCTTGATCTTCATTAACGTCATCCTACAAACAGATCTTTATAATCATTATCCTACAAATGGATTATCAACATTATCCTACTGGCGGATGTTCTTCATTATTATCATCATCCTACCGATGGAGTATCATCATCCAACCATCATCATTATCCTACCAATAAATCAAAATTATTCTATCAATGGATCAGCATCATCATATTGATGGACCTTCATCATCATTATCCGATCAATGGATCAACACTATCTTACCAATGGATCATCAATATTATACCAAGAAAATCAACATTATCTTATCAAAGAATCTTGAATATCAACATCATCATCCTATCGATAGAGCATCATCATCATTGTATCGACAACACACCATCATCATCCTATCAATGGAGTAACATCATAATTCTATCAATGTAGAATCATTATCTTATCATTGGAGAATCAACATCATTATCCTATCAATGGAGATCATCACCATCCTATTATGTAGCAGCATTATCCTACCAATGGATCATTATTCATCCTATCAATGGATTATCATCATCTACCAATGAAGAATAATCATCATTATTTTCATTTAGAAGCACGTTATTAAGAGAGCCATTAACATGTTAAATCATTCTATATTTTATTATTTCGATATCAAAGGAAGAGTACACTTGAAGAGTCATGTTGCAAATACAAATACAAGTTTTATTGGCTTAACATCTAGGTGAGGGAGCTGGCGTTAAATATTCAAGAAGAGTGAGTAAGTGTCAACATGGTAAAAGACATTATCTCTCCATTTGAATTATATTTGTTTTTTCTAATGAGTTTTATCTTAGTCTTTATCAAGAGCATCCAAGAGGATGAATTCTCAAATTAAACCCTATGTGCGGTTGACAACTATAAAGATACAACACAACATGGAACTATTTCTTAGCAGCAAACTGGGACATAATCTGAAGAGTAGTGCCTAACTCTTAGGATGTGAGAAGAAGAACGACTTCCACAACAGTCAAAACAAACCCTTATCAGAAGGCCTATGGATTTTTCCTCTGGTTTATCAGTTTTATTTTCACATTAAGAAATTTTGATTTTCACTGGAAGAAACTCTCCAATTCGAGTGACAATGCACCAAGAACTTTGAAAATTATGTCCATGTAAACTGTTAATCATGGGTGTGAAGTGTTCCACATTCATGACTGAGAGGTGGCAAGCTTCATTTTCATACTCGACTTACTTTTTCATTTTTCTAAAACCAAAGGTTATCTTGCATAATGGATTTTATTTTCAACCGATTGAGTCGAACTACAAATAGACTGATTCCCAATGTTGAAAACTTGGTTGTATTCTTACCTCCTCTCTCACATCTTATTCCCGAGCATTCTCTTTATAATTCAATATCGGGATAACTTTTGAATTTTTTCAAAGTTGTGCTTCAAATCAAGCTTATCAAACTATACGTGGTCCGAGTTCTCATTTAGCTTGAGATATGTAAGAAATTCGAATACCGAAATTCGGCCATAATTCCCAATGTCTGTACAAAAATCTCTTTTTTCAAAATATGAATATGTAGTTAGCTAAAAGTGGACTAATCAATTACATTTGCCTCGGATTTCTTTCATCAGTCCAAATCAAATGAGTGACAGTTGTTGATGCCCAATTTGGTACCTCCGCCACATAAATTAACCATCGAGCCTCTTAAACAATTTGAAAGAACTGACTTTACAAAATTCAAAATATTTTTCAAGTTTGTCTCTCTTTTAAATAATTTTAAAATAATATACATGTTTTATAAAATTTTGTGTATAATAATTATTGTTCATGAATATTTGAAAATCATCACAAAATATTTTATTTTGATTAGATTTTTGATTAATTAGTTTAGTTATATAATAGTTATATTTTAATCATGTCGTTTAAAATTAAGTTGATTATTTTATCTCGTTAAGGTTTAGAAGCTCGTTAATTAATTAACAATTCGTATCATGTAGGTTTTGGCCAACTTTATTAATTTAACTTAATTTGGTTAACTTCTTGAATTTATTGGCTACATTTGCGATCCATTTGGCCATTCTTTCAACTGCAAATCTAACCAGATTTTTGTTTCCCTCTCTCAACCCATTTGAGATCAATCAGACCTATCAACAATACATCAATACAACGCAATGCCCGACCGACCCCTATAAATCGCTCTTCATATTCGCAAAGTACAAATCGAAACCCCAAAACTCGTCCAAGCCCCGTGATTCAGCAACCTAAACTTGAGCCCAGCTCGCGTGACCCGCGTTTCTTCTGTCCCTTATCCTCTTCTCCATACGAGAATGTACTCGAATGTCCTTGCTTCAAAATCAGACGACTCCCTTCATGTTTCCGTTTCACAACCATATCCTTTGAGTTTGAATTCAAATTTCCAATAAATTTTTTTATCAAATTTCTGCCCACATCCCTTCCTCCCCTTCCCCCCTAATTTCAGCTATAAATAGATCCATTCTTCTTCACTGTAGAAGGTTGGAATGAACTGTCATTAAAGACGAAAATCCACTACAAACTTCCATATATACTGTTATATATAAGTTTTTAAGATAATGTTTCTAAACCGTAGAGATAGAAAATCCAATTTTGTTCTCGTTTGCTCTATTTTGTTCCTCAGAGTTCTATTACCATATTTCAGTGGTAAAGGATCATTGTCTCTAGCTTGTTTCCCAATATCGATGCCTGTTAAAAGTCTTCTGGACTCCTCTTTGCATATTTTCGAGTTGGATTTCTGTGAGTCAAACCCCATCATGTTAAAGTTACTGGGAAACTTAAATACAGGCTACACGAGCAATATATAAGTTTTACGAAGCTGAAAATTGGCTGATATACAACTCGTATACACTTCATATAGATTGATATACGGTTGATTACAACAAGATAGGGGCCAAAAGTTTATACAGGTCTTATGAAGCTGATTTAGACTCTATAAATTTTGTATACAGTCCTATATACATTAAAAATATCCAAAACTCGACATATATACAATAGTATAGATTATGTATATATAGAATTTTCAAGAATGAAAATGGGACAAGCTCATTCATTTTTGGAAAAATTAGTAAACTAGTCAAAAAATATAACACAATTAGAAAAAAACTCCGTACTTTAAAAATATTAGTAAAAATGTGAAAAGTGTCATTATTTAAAAAAAGATTGTGTATCTTAATTTACATTCTATTTTTATATCTCTTTCCTTTGATTACACTTTTCCAATTACTCACATATGTTAATAAAAAAATATTTTATCTCTCTCTTATACTTACCTATTAGAATTCTACTCCAATATTCATAATTTATTTCTCTCACTAATATTAGCCCATTTCTCTTCCGTAATTTTTTTTTATTTCAGAATTTGAATTCGTAATCATCCTTTAGATTAAGTATTCATCCTCATCCTATTTTAGATTTGTTTTCTGAGTTTTTAAAAAATCTGTCAGAATAATTTTTTTGTAGTTCAAATGTTGATTAAGATTTGATAACCTCTAAAATCATCTACAATAGCTGTATCTAATTACTAGAGTTATCAAACTTAATCATAAAAAATCTAGAGATTTTTCATCCTTTAACCTATGTATTATTCAAGAAATAGCGGATGACGTAGGATTCACTGCTAAAATGAGGAAAGAGAGATGATCACAATAATTACCGGAACCAATCGGCGTGTAAAACCTTCCTCAAATTCAAAACGAAAATGGAGAATTTTCATCTACTCGTGGGAAACTTGAAAAGGACAATAAACACCAAATAGTTAATGAAGAGGTATTTAATTATTTTTGCATGTTTAGTATTTTGAATGTTAAATTGAAGTTGTTAAAGGAACCATATTTTCAATAATTTTAGGTTAGTATGCAATTTGATCTTCTTTTGTACGTGCATTCAAAATTTATGTAGTATGTGTTTTGATATTAAATAGATATGCAAATGTCTATGGACACTTTCCACGTTTGATTTGAGAATATTTTTTGTTAATCAGTATATGTATTTTGTATTTTCAGTTTTTTTTTTTGTGTATTTTTGAGAATAATTCTAAGTCAAAGCAAGGATATATACAAACTGTATTTATTATATTCATTGACTATTATTTCATTGTTTTTTTATTCAACTAATATTCCTCATATTTTCTTTGTATTCAAATTTTTAGAAAAATACTATCCAAATCATTACAAATACAGAATTAGAGATGTTAACAGTATTTTGCATCCAAGTTAAATGTCAAGTCATTAACAAATACAAAATTAGAGATGTTAGCAGTATTTTGTATCCATGTTAAAATGTCAAAATATTAACGAATACAAAATTAGAGATGTTAACAGTATTTTGTATCCAAGTCTAAAATGTACCTATTTATAATATTTCTTGCATCAGGTTTTGAACAAAACTGTTTTTTCAAATTTTAATGAAGTCTGTCACATATAGTATGCTAAATAAATATTACTCATTAACAAATACAGAATTAGAGATGTTAATAGTATTTTGTACCCAAGTTAAAATGTCAAGTCATTAAGAAATACAAAATCAGAGATGTTAACAATATTTTGTATCTAAGTCTAAAATGTATGTATTTTTAATATTTCTTGCATCAAGTTTTGAACAAAATTGGTTTTTCATATTTTGATGAAGTCTACCAACATATATGTATGCTAAACAAATATCAAAATTGTATTCAACTTAAACACTTACAGAATACACTACATTGATCATATCCTTTTCGATAAGGGATACAGTTAGTTAAATAAATAGAAAACAAAAAAAATAAAATAATTCAAAAACTAAAAATGAAATTACAGTACTATTTTCGTAAAAATTGTAACTGCTCCAATTGGTATTCCGTTAGGGATACAATTTAATTCAAAATACTAGAACAAACAATCAATGAAAAAATCATGTCTTCCAAAGATATGTTTTTTATCTTCATATTCAACTTCAAAAAAAAAATCAACAAATCCACTAAAACTAATTATTCATATTTTGTTCATGGTATATTCAATTTACAATGAAAACAAATACAATTTACAAGTATTTACAAAATTTCATATCAAAATTATAATCAATTAGAAAAAGTCTGTCTATTGCGGGTTACCTCTCCTATGTGGTTTGTAACCTATTGCATAGGAGCGGAGTTTTATCCTGTGGGCACAAAAAGGTAGCAGCTGCGGTTTTTCCATGTCATCAAAGAAAAAATTTAACCAACTTGGTTGAACTCCTAGTAGAAAAATCCTTATCCAAAGTTTTTTGTCAATTATTATTTTTCTCCTGTTTCGTCCAAATCTTACTGAGAAAAAAATAATTTATTAAATAAATTAAATTAATTATAGATTAAGTATTTTCAATTGAATCTTGAAAATAGATAAAGAGAGAATGCAACAACTATGGGATTTGCTATGACTATTTAGTTTTGATGTTTTGTAACTAATGAGACTTTTAAATTGTTCCTTATTAAAAAAAATTATCTCCCTTAATATTTCTCCTTTTTGTTATTTAACATTCGTATTTTTTCAATTAAAACAAATAAAAAAATTTAAATAATATATAATAAACTAAAATTTTGATATTTTTACTAAATATTGAAAGTATTGACATTGAGTCCTATTAAATGCCAAAATTTTGACATTTTCAAAAAAATCTCATAAAACAATGCAATCAAATGATAAATAGAGTAAGAGAAGAATTTAGGCTTTTGGGCCTATTGCTGCTAAAAAACATAGGCCAGCTCCAGCCCATATTTGATTCTGAAAACTGTGCATACAGCAAGTGTATATTTTGCATACAGAACGTATTTTGATCCATTTTTCTTGTATATCAAATTGTATATCGAGTGCATACAACCCCCTTCAACCCGTACAATGTGTATAAATTTGTTACCTAGTATTTGTTGCATTAAATTTGTGTACCAATATATACAATTGTATACAACCTCATATTTGGGCTTTCTAAGACCCACGATCTACCTTTAACCCTTTTTTAGGAAAGCGAGACTAGGACAAATGAGCTAAGAACAACGTTTATTCTACTGTGAGATCTAAATACGAGCAGGAATGAGAAACCTCGAGCGTCGATCTTCTTAAATGTTAAATGTCAATCGCTCAAAAATCACGTTCAAAATCTTGTTCATTCACTTGAGTGTGAAAGGGTATTTATAGTGAAAATTTGGGGTGATTAAGGGGGCAAGAATCCGTTGGATTTTTTAAACAAAAATTTAAATTTTCCTTTGCTCCTTTTCGAGATTAACAGTAGAAGTGAATGGGGAGTTGTATTTCAGCTCTGAAGCTCCGCGAAAGAGGAAAAGGGGGACGCAGGTCGGGACGAGTTTGGACGATGCAAAAAAGGAGAACAGTTGGAATCAATCTCTTGTCTTTGAAGCTCAACATGGAGTCAATCCACGCGAGCAATGGACGAAGAAATCAGCTGCTGCGAGTGAAAAGTTGTGCGAAGTATAAAAGAGGAGGAAGACGCGGGGAAGTACCCATACCTCCGTTGTTTATTGTGCTTCGTTGTTTGCTCTTTGGTATTTTACTTGGAAAAAAAGCAAAAGAAAAAAAACTAGGTTTTCAAAAAACCAGTTAAACTTATTATTGAAGAGAAATTCGATTTCCTAAAGAACAGAGTTGCCACTTAATTTTTTTAAAAAGAAATTAAGAAAACTTAAAGTTTTTCAAATGACTTAAACAAATAAACCCAATTGAAAATAAAAAGGTTCAAGTTCAATTTACATTCTGAGAAGGTGTTAAGCCCTTGAAATGTGCGCTAACTTGTGGTTGACCAGCGATTTGACTAAAATGACTAACTTGAAAATTATTTAAAGAAGAAAAAAAATGTCTACTATGTGAAATGATTATATTAAATACTTGAAAATAATTTTAGAATGAAAATTTACTTATGCCAAAAATAACTAACTAAGACAAATCAAATAAAATCACTAAAAGAGATTTAATTAACCCAAAAGGTTCCGCATTAAGGGATTACTTAGCGGGAAAATTTTCAAAATGTCAATATTTTAACATTTAAGAGGTCTCGTTAGCAACACTTTTAATATTTAGTGAAAATGTAAAAATTTTAGTTTGTTTATGTATCTTATTATTTGTTTTTATTATTTGTTTTTATTAAAAGAATAAAAATTTTATGTAACATATTAGAGGAATTTAGGGGAGAGAATTACTTTAAAAAAGAACAAAGACTTAAAAGTCTCATCCGTTACAGTTTACCAAAATACACCAACTTTCGTCTCTTTCTTCTTCATTCACCATGTTCTAAAAAATACGGTCTTTCACCAATGTTCTAAAAAAATCAATATCCAATTTTTCTTAATTTGTTTTTTCTTTAAACACTTCTATTTACCGAAATAAATATCCAATTTTCACTAATTATTGTTATTAAAATCACGGAATTAAAGAAGTATCACATCTATAAAATTTTCAATATCCAAATTTCACTATATATTGTTATGAAAATCACAGAATCAAAAAAATTCAATATCCAATTTTCACTAATTATTGTTATTAAGTTTATGATAAATAGTATCGTTTTATCTATTAAATTAATTCTTTTATTTAGAAATTTGAACACCTATATTCATATGTTATTTAGCATACTTTTCTCAATGTGGATTTGTTTTATTATTCAAAATTTTGTATCCTTGCTTAAATCGCATTCATTTCACTATGTATACCATTTGTATTTTTATTCATTCTAGTTTCATGTTGTATTTAATATAATTAAACTTGTATTTCTTTATTAGTTTGTATTCATTGCAATGTGTATGTCAAATAAATATGAAGCTATTAAAACCTATTTGTATTCGTATATTTTTTTCAGTGTGTATTTATTTTTCTCTTCAAAATCTGTTTTTCTTTCCTAAGTTGTATTCATTCCAATATGTGTTTATTTGTATATATCCGTTCTAGTTTTTATATTGTATTTTGTATAAAGATATATAAAATATAAAAATAATATGATGAAAAAATGAGATGAAATATAAAATTAAAAATGAATCCGGTAATATTAGTTGCAATTATTCTTAATAAAAATACATAACTAGTTGGCTTACCTTTGAGATGATATAAATTAGGAACAAATAAATATTCATAACTATGCAACATGAGGTTTTGAATGAATATAAATATTAATAGCATATATACTAGTTTGAATAAGAATTGAGAAAGGATACAATAATTTGGAGAAAAAACTATAAAAATTAAATAAACTAATAGAAAGTTGTTCTTCCTACAAATAAATAGCTGACATAACTTTGGGATGAATACATATTAGTGACAAGTACAAGATTCATAAACCATGCAATATGAGATTTTTATCTGGTCAAACTCATATGTGGTCCCTCAAAGTTGTCCTCATTATTCATTTAGACACTTTAAGTGAACCTAGTATTGATTAAACACCTTTACCACCCCAGATTTGAACCATCTAAGTTTTTTTTATCACTTTTCATAAACTGTTTGGAACG
>JAKWJD010001763.1:12260192-12304791 GCA_027705065.1 Solanum peruvianum
TCCATCTTCGCGATTTCCTCCAAATTGAAGTTCGATTTGTCTTGTTCGTGTTATTATCTGAAGATTTCCTTGTATAAGTTAGGATTGTTAATGTTTTTTTACAAGCTCTGTTAAATGAATTCCAAAAAGCTAGGGTTTTGTAAAAATATAGTGTTTGTGATTTTAGAATTATTTTGTCCATTATTTACTTTTAACCAGACAATATACTTTAAAGCTTTTTTTTTAGTTGGTGTATGGGTTATATGAGTATATTGTGTTATCTTAACTTGGGTTTGTTTGATATTTTTTAGTCTTAACAATTGACCATGGAGGAGATTATATTTACAAATATTTACCATGGTGGAATCTTATACGAGATATTTGTCCCTACTTATGTTGAAAACTGTGTGCCTGCTCTCAGGTATATTATTAAGGAACACTTTTCCATTTTGGAACTACTGATACTAGAGAATTAGGGTATGCAATTGATGGGGGCTTTTATGTCAAGGATTTATTGAATAAACAATGGTACCTAATTACAACTGGTCAACATCTACTAAACCTAATGAAAGACTTAAAACATGGAGACATTTTTGAAGTATTTGTCTTTCATGTATTAGATGAACCCTTACTTGACACTGAGGGACCTAGAGGATATGTAACTAGTGTGGAATGTCTTGATGTTGACCTTAGTGAAGAGGGTGATGTTTTTGACCTATGTGGAGAAGGTGAGTTAATTAAACTTGGTGAGGGTGTTTATGTTATCATTGGTGAAGAGGGTGAAGTTGTTGAGGGTGAGGTAGTTAACCTTGGTGATGAAGGTGTTGATGTTAAGATTTGTGAAGAGGGTGAAGTTGTTGAGGGTGAAGCTATTGAGGGTGAGGTTGTTAACATTTGTGGTGAGGGTGTTGATGTTAACATTGGTGAAGAGAGTGAAGTTGCTGAGGGTTGAGCCTGTTAACTTAGGTTGAGAGGGTGTGGATGATAACATAGGTGGACAAGATGTATCTGATTTCTTGTGTAGTGATTCAGATCTAGATATACCTTCAGAAGATAGTTCATATATTGATGATGAGTTGGGAGCTTTTAGAAAAAAATAAGAAACAAAAAAACAGATAAAAAAGCTACTGAGTTTAAAAGAAATTCTAGTTTTAGAGACTGGTGGTATAGATAGAGGCTTTGAGGATATTGGGAAAAATAAAACTGTTAAATATGCAGGAAAATTGGGTCGAGATAAGGATTCTAAAAGTGAGGGTGAACACATGGTCACTTGAGGGTAGTATTGCAACTCTTCAAGGAACATCAACTATTTGCTAAATATAGTAAGTGCAAATTTTGGCTAAGGTCGGTGGGTTTCTTGGTCACATTGTTTCAAGTGAGGGTATAAAGGTCGATTCGAAGAACATGGAGACGCTAAAGAATTGTTCTAGACCTTTGACTCCAACCGATTTTCAAAGTTTCTTGGGTTTAGCCGGGTATTATAGGAGACTTGTTAATGGATTTACATCTATCACTTCTCCATTAAGTACCTTACCCTAAAAGAAAGTCAAGTTTGAAATGGAGGACGGAAGCTTGTGAGAAAGGTTTCCAAAAGTTGAAAGATCTGCTTACCTTCGCTCCGGTGTTGACCTTACTAGAGGGTACCAAAGGGTTTGTGGTGTATTGTGATGTTTCTCGAGTGGTTTTAGGTTGTGTCCTCATGCAACATGGTAACATGATAGAATATGCCTCTAAATAACTCAAGGTGCATGAGAAGAACTATCCAACTCATGATCTTGAACTAGCAGTTCTAGTATTTACTTTTAAAATATTGAGACATTATCTATGTGGAGTACATGTGGTTGTGTTCACCGACAATAAGAGTCTCTAATATGTGTTCACTTAAAAGGAGTTAAATCTTCGACAAAGAAGGTTTTTAAAGCTTTTAAAGGACTATTATATGAGGGTCCTATACCACCCCGAGAAAGCCAATATGGTCGGGGACGCTTTAAGTCGAATGTCAATGAATAGTTTTGCCCATGTTCCCGATGGTAAGAAAGAGTTAGTGAAAGAGGTGCATAGATTGGCCCGGTTTGGTTTTCGGTTATAATATTCTTCAAAAGAAGGTTTCATGGTTCATCATAATTCTGAATCATCTTTAGTGGTGGAGGTGAAATATAAACAACACATATCCTCTATTGCTGGACTTGAAGGAATCGATTCTCCCAAGGGGGGATGGGGTACTTAATTACCAAGGTAGGTTGTGTTGTGGGATGTGGATGATCTAAGAAGACAAATTTTAAAGAGGCTCATGGTTCTCGATATTCCATTCATCTGGGTGACACAATAATGTATGGTGATCTTTAAGAGATCTATTAGTGGAATTGTTTGAATAATGATATAGCATAATTTATGGCCAAATGACCGAATTGTCAACAAGTCAAGGACGAACATCAAATACCAGGAGGGTTAACTCAAGATATAGCTATGACCACTTGGAAGTCAGAAGATGTCAACATGGACTTCATTATGGGTTTGCCTCGTAATGGAGGCAGCATGATATGATTTGGGATATTGTTGATAAATTTACCAAAGTGGCCCATTTTATTCCCTTCAAAGCTACTTATTCGGTGGTTTATGAGATTATGAGGTTGCATGGGGTTCCTTCGTCTATCATCTCGATAGGGTCCCCCCTATTCACTTCTAGGTTTTGGAAGGCGTTCTAAAGTAGATACAGTACCAAGGTAAATTTAGTACTGCATTTCATCCACAAACGGATGGTTAGGCAGAACGAACCATCCAAAATTTGGAGGACATGTTGATATCAAGTTTCATTGACTTCATAGGAAATTGGGATGACCATTTACTATTAATTGAATTTGCCTACAATAATAGTTATCATTCGAGTATTGCCATGACACCCTTTAAGGCCCTTTATGGGAGGAGATGTAGATCTCCAATTGGGTGGTTTGAGGTAGGTGAGTATTCTCTAACAGGTTCCGAAGAAATCTATGAGGTTGTGGAGAAATTCTGACTCATAAGGGATAGATTGAAGATGGCCCAAAGTCGGCAAAAATCTTATGCCGACAATAAAAAAAAGGGGCCTTGAGTTTATGGTAGGTGACTTAGTCTATTTGAAAATATCATCCATAAAAGAGGTGATGACGTTTGGTAAAAATGGGAAACATAGTCCCCGGTATGTGGGTCCATATGAGGTGGTGAAACGCATCAGAATTGTTGCCTATGAGTTGAAATTACCAATTGAGTTGGCTCCGGTGCATCCGGTTTTCCATGTATCAATGCTCAAAATGTGCATAGGTGATCCGGTGTCTATCCTTCATCTAGAAGCTTTAGAAGTTTATGCTAACCTTTCCTATGAAGAGGTCCCAATTGAGATCTTAGATCGGAAAGTGAAGAAGTTGAGGAATAAAGAAGTATGTTCGATAAAGATTCATTGGAAGAACCATCTAGTGGAAAATGCAACTTTGGAGGCCGAGGCCAACTTGATGTCCCGATACCCTCATATTTTTCCTTCATCTTCTAATCAAGATTGAGGTTACTGTATTCTCATAATTTTTTTTATGAAGGTTCATATGTGTGTTTTAAACTTCTATGATTTCTCTTCATTTTGCATGTTTTTGTGAAAATCCATGTTTCATATGTATTTGAAATTCTACATCTGTCATACTTGATGGTACTTGATTATATGGTAAAAATAGTTGAGTTGTGTGAAATTGCTCAAGCATGAAGTTATTAGATAATGTATTACTTCTTATGGAATATGTTGAGCTATATATAAGGACAAGGGCATACCTCCTAGCTAAATGTGAAATAATGAATGTGCAAAATTGGTAGTGAGCATGGTTACTATATCATAAATGATGCATGGTTGTGTTTGAGAATGGAGTGAATCTTTCCTCCTTTATTATTGAATTATCCTTATGTATCATTTGTTGGTTGGGAAACTAGTCTTAAGTCATAGTTTCCAAAAAGATATTTAAAGTGTCATTTGAGGACGAATGTTCCCCAAGGGGGGATATTGTTATACCTCGAAAGTCCAAGGACCTAGGATAGAGACTCACATAGTGAATAGTGTTTAAAATTGTGTTTCCAGGCCTAAAAAAAGTTAATTTACTTGATTAGGAAGTATTAAAGCCTAAATGCCAAGAAATAACAACAACGTCTGGAGACTAGTGAAACTGACCTAGTGTGCCTTTAGATCTACGAAGGGGTTTAAAGAGTCGTATGAGGGTTAAATCTTGTAATAAGACATAGAATATATGTTATGCCATGTTTAAGGTCACAAAGTTTGGGTACGACTCTCCAAGGATCACCGTAAGATTCCTTGAGGAGGACCCAACCATTGACCCTAAAAGCTGTCAAAAAACAGGTTGGAACCACGAGCTGGATAGACAAGTCGTCGATGGAATCACACGCCATCGATGGTGGTCATGAGTCCATAATTAGACTCCTACCCCTTGATACCAAAAATTTACCCTCATCCCCAATCCACGTTTGACCAATACGGTTCGTGGATTGGTTGACGGGGCGTCTATGGGATCTCGTCGTTTGACCCCAACTTAACTGCATCCACACGGCTTAAGTGGAGGTTGTTTACTAATTATTTAATTAATTAGTTAATAATTATTAAATGGTTATAATTAGTTAGTTTAGGTATAATAAAGTATCCTAAGTAATTAAACTAATCTAACACCCCATAACTCTCAAAACCCAAACAACTCTTATCTCTCTCTAGTTTCCGTCAGTACACCAAAGACCCCCATTGAAAAAGAAGATCAAGATTTCTCTAGCATTAAATATCAAGACTTTCCACTACAAATATCTAATAATTAACAAGGTATGGAGGCTATTCAATCTTGGGAATCCTTTTCCGAAAAGGTTCTTCAAAACTTAATTTCAATATTCTTCAAAAACCGAGTTTTGACTTAATTACGCAGTCTTCTTTCAAGTTGGATTATTTTGGTATTGATTTGATTAATAGTGTTGGACTATTATTGTTTAGAAGTGGTGTTTTACCTTAAGCTTTGACCTAGTTTCCTAAAAGACCCATGGATATCCCTCTTCTATAACCCTAACTTATGAATTAGGTTGATTGATGATTAGGAGTTATGTAATTGAATGTGTTCTTTCATAATTTACTATTATATGATGATGGTGATGATGGAATTTTTAGGTGAATATCATGTATCTGGGGTGAAGTATTGGATGAGATTCTTCGAGACTATTGTCAAGATTTTCAAGGTTATGAACATCTTCTTGTATTAATGTTGGTCTATTCTTGGTAATGTTGTTCAACTGAAGTATGAATGATGAACTTATAGATGTATGATTATGTTATGAACATGATTGGTGTGAAACGATTATTGGTGTATTATTATGAGTTATTGGGGGTAATTTATTTGTGCATCTTATTAATATGTTATGATGTAATGTTCTAAAATGATGTTAGATTGGTAATGGACATACTTTCTTATCCTAGAACCTATGATCTATGGACATGGAATTAAACATCTAAGACTTATGTTAAGAATTAATGTTAAATAATATTTAAAGATACTTCCAAAATTGAATTAAGCTTAGCACGGAGTGAACTTGACAATGAGAGGTATCCCTTACCAAAAAGGAAGGTAGGTTCACCAAATGTTCTTATGAGGTTGTGTAACACTCCGAAAGTCCATGAATTTTGTATAGATCCTCACTAGACGAAATAAGACTTGGAACACTGTTTCTAAGCCTAAAATAATGTATTGAAACTAAGTAGGAAGTATTAGAGTCAAAACGGTAAGAAACAACCATGATGTCCGGAGAATTTTGAAATGTGTACTAGTGTGCCTTGGCATTATTATGGGGTTTTAAGAGTCGAGAATTAGTAAATTTGGTAAAAATGTGTTCAGTATATAGAATAGTGTGTTTGGGATCAAAACATTTGGGTAAAACTCCCAAAGGACCACCAAGGACCCTTCCATATGACCCAAAACTGTCATTTCTGAAGATGTGCATCGACGATCCAAATGACGAGCCATCGTTTGATCGATACTTCATCAGTGGATCCATTGGTTGACACTTAGACATTTTCCAAAATGTACAAATAGAGTCTCTGTCCCAAATGACGCCCTTGTAGGATGGGCCGTCGATGGGACTACGAATCGTAGGTCGGGGACTCGTGGTTTAGGGGTGAGTTTCAATGTTAAGTTTTTATTTAGGGAGTTAAATATTTTATTGTTTAAGGGTTAAGGGATGGTAAATTAAAATTAAGTTATTTGAGGGACTATATAAAGACTAACCCTCATTAAACTAACCTAATACCCCATATTTCCCAAACCAAATTCTCTCCAACTTCTCTCTAGTTTCTCTCTCTATTCAAAAACTCCATTAAAGGCCAAGCTTCAAGGATCAATGGGGCTTGAAGAATTAATATATTATCCATAAAACACTAAGGAATCCTAAGGTATGGAAGCTATTCACTCTTGGGACATCTTTCCCCAAGAGGCTCTTCAAAAATGGTTTCTAATAAAGTAAAAAAACATAGGTTTTCTTCCAAATTTGAAATTGATCTTTCAAACTGATTTATGTTGGCTTCCTTTGATTATTATTTATAGGTTATGATTGTTTATGGTTAATTGTTATAGTTTTTAGTCTTTGACATAGTTCTTTGGAAGAATTCATGATTGAACCTTTTCCCCTACCCAAGGTTATGAATTGAGGTTGAATTGATTAGTGATGACACAATTGACTTAGTTCTTGTATAGATTACTATTATATGATGTTATTAAGTGGATTGATGGATAAATATGGTTGGATTGATGGTAAGATGCTAATGAAGTAAATTGGTAAGGCTTTGTGATCTTGAGTTCTTTAGTTTGATGATGATGTTCAATTGAAGTATTATATGTGATTATATTAAGAAGATGATGATATGATGATTATGATTAAATGTCTTGACTATGTGAGGTTGAATGTGAATCACTTGTATGCCTTACTGTGTTATGACTATGTGTCACGACCCAAAACCGAGCCGCGACTGGCACCCACACTTACCCTCCTATGTGAGCGAACCCACCAATCTAACCCTTAACATTTCAATGTATAGCAACAGAAAATAATGCGGAAGACTTAACTCATTAATAAAAACCAATTCAATAACTGTTAAAATTCAACATCTATTATTTCCCCAAAATCTGGAAGTCATCATCACAAGAACATCTATTTCAAATTACTAAACTAAGAATATTCTAAAAGCTAAAACAAGTAAAAATCTAGTCCTTGCCGGAAGTTCAAGGCATCAAGACTTGAAGAAGAAGATCCAGTCCAAGCTAGAAGCAATAGCTCACCCTGAAGATCCGGTGTGACGAATACTGGCTAGAATTGCGGTTGAGTTGAAGATGACGGTACGTTTGCTGCACTCCACAAATAACAAAGAAGAAAACATAAAAGTAGGGGTCAGTACAAAACACGGGTACTGAGTAGATATCATCGGCCAACTCAAAATAGAAGACAATATATATCAAGTAATATTATAAAACCAACTATGATACTCAACATGTAGCAACAACAAGTACTATACCATTAAAAATTACCGTCAAGTTCACACATGAGGACTCAAGCCTCAATACTATACTCATTTGGGAATTAGATTCATTAGATTGAGTATATTAGCATCTTTCAAGATTCATTATCTTTATTCCCCTCGTGTCGGTATGTGACACTCCACTCCATATACTATCCTGGTGTCGGAACGTGACACTCCGATCCTCATATACTATCCTGGTACCGGAATGTGGCACCCGATCCATATACTATCCTGGTGTCGGAACGTGACACTCCGATCCTCATTCTATCCTGGTACCGGAACGTGGCACCCGATCCATATACTATCCGGTGTCGGAACGTGACACTCCGATCCTCATCTATCCTGGTACCGGAACGTGGCACCCGATCCCCTAATCTCACCACTTTCGTTCATCAAGCCTTCTTTTATACCAAGGCATCATCATTAACAAAGTAGATTAGGGTTTCTTTTCAAGATTTGGGATTCAATAGCTTCATCATGCTTATTTATTCACAATTACATAATCATATTCATGCAAGCATACAATTAAGCATATAGAAGGGTTTACAATACTACTAACACTATCATTCGCTATTAAGAGTTTACTGCGAATAGTGTGAAAACCATAACCTACCTCCACCGACATGATTGATCAAGCAAGCAATTTCCCAAGCTGCGTTTCTTGTCTCCCTCGTTCGATTCTCTCCTCTCTCTTTGTTCTTTCTCTTTTCTTTATTCAAACCCTCTTTCTATTACCCTAATTAGCATATAATTAAGTATGAAAGATGGCAATAATAACCCACTAATTAACTTAAGGTTACCTCTTTTAACCCCCAAGTAATTAGACTTATTAACCTTAACCCTCTAACTTTATAATTAACGTAGGAATAGTCCAAAACGTCCCTTAAAACGTGTAAAGAAATCCGACCCAGGCTGGGATTACGCAACCTGTGACGGGCCGTCGTGACTACGACGGTCCGTCCTGCAGGTCGTCGCAAAGTTCAGAGATCCAAATTTCCACCAAGGGTCTGTGACGGTCCGTCACACCTGTGACGGTTCGTCCTGCAAGTCCGTCACGAAGTTCAGAGAGTCGATTTTCAGTACCCAATTTCAGAATTTCTAAGTATATTGAAACGAGACTGTGACGGTCCGTCCTGCAAGTCCGTCACGAAGATCAGAGAGTCGATTTTCAGTACCCAATTTCAGAATTTCTAAGTATATTGAAACGAGACCCTGCGACGGTCCGTCGTGCCCATGACGGTCCGTCGTGGGGTCCGTTGCCTCAGCCAATTTTCCAGAAATAAAATCTGGTGCTCAAAACGACTAAACAGGTCGTTACAATAGATACCAATTTACCCATCGTTCGTCCTCGAACAATCAAAAGAAGAGAAACAAGGGTGGAAAGGAGTACCTGAATCCGTAAACAGATGTGGGTATTTTTCTTGCATATCAGTCTCTTCTCCCAAGTGGCTTCTTCAACTGGTCGATTCTTCCATTGAACTTTGATGGATGCAATCTCTCTCGCCCTCAAGCTTGCGAACCTCTCTATCTAGAATAGCAAACCGGTTCCTCCTCATAAGTCAAATTCTCCTCAAGCAAAACTGAATCCCACGGATGATGTAGTTCCATCCCCATGGTATCTTTTCAACATGGACACATGAAATACCGGATGCACTCCGGACAGCCCTGGAGGCAAGGCTAATTCATAGCCACCTCCCCTACTCGCTTAAGTACTTCAAATGGACCAATATACCTTGGGCTTAGCTTACCTCTTTTCCAAACCGCATCACCCCTTTCATGGGCGAAACCTTCAACAAGACTTGTTCACCCTCCATAAACTCCAAATCTCTAACCTTCCGATCTGCATATTCTTTTTGCCTACTTTGAGCCGCTAGAAGCTTTCCTTGACTGCATTTCACTTTATCTAACGAATCCCTCAAGAGGTCAGTACCCCAAGGTCTAACCTCAAATGCATCGAACCAACCAATGAGAGACCTACACCTCCTCCCATACAATGCTTCAAATGGAGCCATGTCAATACTGGAGTGATAGCTACTATTGTATGAAAATCTGCCAAGGGTAAGAAGCTATCCCAATGACCACCAAATTCTATCACACATGCACGAAGCATATCCTCCAACACTTGAATCGTTTGCTCAGACTGACACATCCTCTAGGGTGAAATGCAGTACTAAGGTCCAACCTAGTACCTAATTCAGCATGCAGTGTTCTCCAAAACTTAGAAGTAAACTGCGTACCTCTATCTGATATGATGGAGAGTGGAACTCCATGCAACCGAACGATTTCTGAGATGTGGATTTGGCTAACTTCTCTAAGTGTAGGTCACCTGACAGGAATGAAGTGAGCAGACTTAGTTAACCTATCAACAATCACCCAAATGGAATCAAATACCCAATGTCTTTGGTAGACCAACAACGAAGTCCATTGCAATTCTCTCCCACTTCCATTCAGGAATGGGCATTCTCTGAAGTGTTCCTCCGGCCTCTGGGTTCGTACTTTACTTGTTGACAATTTGGGCATTTGGCAACAAAATCCACTATGTCACGCTTCATCCTACTCACCAAAGTGTTGCTTTAGGTCACGATACATCATGGTTGCACCAGGATGTATAGAATATCAGGAACTATGAGCCTCTGTAAGAATAGTGTGGATCAAGTCATCAACACGAGGCACACATACTCTTACCTTAATCCTCAAAACACCTTCCTCATCGATTGTTGCTTCTTTAGCCTCTCCTTGCAACACTCTATCTCGAATTCGACCTAGTTTCTCATCGTCAAACTGTCTTCCCTGAGTCTTGTCAAGAAAAGAAGATCTTGCCTCTACACAAGCTCAACAATCTTCCCTTCTCATTTATTTCTAACCTCATAAGGTCATTAGCCAGAATTGGTCCTCTCTAGCCAATGGGCGTCTAGAAACTTGCAAATGAGCTTAGACTTCCCATGCTTCCGGCCTTTTACTTAAAGCATCCGCCACAACATTCGCTTTTGGATGATACAAGATAGTGATGTCGTAGTCCTTCAGTAGTTCCATCCATCTCCTCTGCCTCAAGTTCAAATCCTTTTGAGTAAAGACGTATGTAGGCTACGATGGTCCGTATAGACTTCACATTTGACCCCATACAATAGTGTCTCCATTGCTTTAGTGCAAATACTACCGCGGCCAACTCCAAATCATGGGTCGGATAGTTACGTTCATGCACCTTTAATTGCCTGAAGCATAAGCAATCACATTCTTCTCTTGCATTAGCACTGCACCAAACCTGAATAGGATGCATCACAATAAACGATGAAGTTTACCCTCTACTGGCAAAGTAAGAATTGGTGCAGTAGTCAACAAGGTCTTGAGTTTCTGAAAGCTTTCCTAACACTCATCCGACCATACAAATGGAACATTCTGCTTAGTCAAGTTCGTTAATTGGGACGCAATAGAGGAGAATCCCTGATAAATCGGCGGTAGTAGCTAGCTAAAACCAAAAAAAACTCCTTATTTCTGACACGTTTGTAGGTCTTACCCAATTCTTCACTGTCTCAATCTTAGATGGATCCACCATCACTCCATCCTTAGAAACCACGTGTCCCAAGAAGGACACTGAATCTAGCCAAAACTCACACTTGGAGAATTTGGCATAAAGCTTCTTCTCCTCAATAACTCAACACCATTCTCAAATGCTCCTCATGTTCCTTCTTACTCTTCGAGTATATCAGTATATCATCAATAAATACGATCACAAGAGATCCAGATATGGCTTAAAATCCCATTCATCAAGCTCATGAACGCAGCAGGGGCTTCGTAAGACCAAAGACATTACCACAATTCGTAGTGCCCATACCTAGTTTGAAAAGCAGTCTTTGGCACATCCGTTGCCCGTATTTTCAATTGATGATAGCCGGATCTCAAGTCAATTTTAGAGAAGACACAAGCACCTTGTAACTGATCGAACAAGTCGTCAATGCGAGGAATGGATACTTGTTCTTGATAGTTACCTTGTTCAACTGCCGGTAGTCTATGCACATCCGAAAACTCCCATCCTTCTTCTCACAAACAAACCGGAGCAACCCAAGGAGATGCACTTGGTCTAATGAAGCCCTTGCTCAACAACTCTTGAAGTTGTGCCTTTAACTCTCTTAACTCCGCGGGAGCCATTCTATAAGGGGGTATAGAAATGGGCGAGTACCCGGTTTCAAGATCAATAAAGAAGTCAATATCCCTATCTGGTGGCATACCAGGAAGATCTGCAGGGAACACATCCAAAAACTCACGGACTACCAAAACCGACTCAATCGAAGGTACTTGGGTAGTGTCATCCTTGAGATGGCCAAGAAAGCTAAACACCCTTTACTAACCATTTTCTTAGCACGAAGAAAGGAGATGATACGCACCGGATTGGAAGTGTAGTCACCCTCCCACACTAACGGATCTGTCCCAGGCTTGGCTAACGTCACTGTTTAGAATTACAATCCAAGATCGCGAAATGCAGAGAAAGCCAAAGCCAAGTCATACCCACAATTACATCAAAGTCAACATTTCTAAGATAACCAAATCTACATAAGTGTTGCTCCCCACAAAATTCACCAAACAAGACCTATATACCTTTTAGACTACCACAGACTCACCCACCGAGTAGACACACGAATAGGCATATCCAGTAATTCACAATGTAAATTAAGACCATTAGCAAATGAGGAAGATACATAAGAAAATGTGGATCCAGGATCAAACAATACAGAAGCCATACAATCACAAACCAAAAGATTACCTGTGATGACAACATCAGATGCCTCCGCTTCAGACCGCCCAGGGAAAGCATAACAATGGGCCATATCGTTTGTCTGTCCGTTTCCCCTACCATGTTGTGATGTAGTGGCTCCAGTTTGCCCATCACCTCGGCCATTTTGGTGACCACCATTACCTCGACTACTGCGTCCCCCAGAATGACGGCCTCTTCCATAACCACCTCTACCTCTAACATTGGAGGTCTGTAACTCTGTTTTGGACAATACCTCTTAATGTGTCCAGTCTCCCCACATCCATAACATCTCTGGGTTCAAGCATTGGTCTCTCAGAGAAGTGTTGACCGGTCTGAGGTGGACCCCCAAACAAGTCTGTAGTGACGACTGAATTGGTCGGCGCGTAACCTTCGGAACTCTGTCCTCTAGAGTAAGAACCATTAAACTCACCTCCCTTTCGAAACCTTTTTGATGTAGATGTCGTGGTGAAGTCATCTGGCTTCACTCCTTCCACCCTATATCACAAGTCTACCACTTCTTGGAAGGATTTTGTCGTAGCCGTTACTGTAAGGCCGAAATTCGCAATTCTGACCTCAACCACTTCATAAACCGGCGAATCCGCTCTTGTGGACTGAAGCAAAGTTGAGTGCATACTGGATAATGCACGAAACTTAGCCTCATATGCATTAACCGACATCCTACCTTGCTCTAGGCTCATGAACTCATCCCTTTTCCTATCCCTCAAAGTCCGGGGATGTACTTCTCCATAACAAACTAGAGAATGAGGCCAAGTCATAGGTGTTGCCTCTGTCGGTTGACACTCAACATGTGACCGCCACCACATTTTGGCGTTCCCTTGAAACTGATAACTCACGAACTCAACACCGAAACCGTTCTACTATACCCATCTTGTGTAGTAGCCATGACAGTCAACCAGAAAATCGTAAGCATCCTCAGATTCAGCACCCTTAAAGACTGGAGGGGTTTCAATTTCAAGAACTTACTGAAAAGTTCATGCTGATCATTCGTCATTATGGGCCCAGTAGTCAGACGGGGAAACGTGCCTATGTCTAATGAGGCATCCATACGAGGAGCCATAGTAGCCGCATGTCGTATCTCTGAAACCGGAGGTGTTGGTGCAGAAACCACTGGAGGTGCCTGACCGTGATCAGGTAACCCTCTAAGATAAGCAAGAACTGATTGATCATCTCTGGGGTAGGTTGGGGTGGCAATTCCTCATTTTGCACTTGTTCATCTCCCCTTCCTCACCCTCTCTTATCACTCCTCAGTCGGTGGAGGAGTCACCGCCCTAGTAGTATCATATGGGCTAGGTGCTTGTCCTCTCCTCTAGAGGACGTCCTCCCACGACCTCTTCCACGGCCTCTTGCCACTGCTCTTCCTCGAGCCACAGCCCAGTGGCTGGCTCAGACGTTTCTTGTCTTGCCGGTGTTGCTGTTGGCGCAGTCGTTGCTCTAGTTCTAACCATCTGCGAAATAGAGTGAAGATGGTCAGATACCAATTTGTATCACCTAGATACCAATTGGATTCAAGTAATACACGAAAGAAAGAAAGAAAGAGTGGAATTTTCCTAAAGTCTTATAGCCTCTCAAGGAAAAGTAAAGGCATCCCCCTACCGTTCCTAAGACTCTACTAGACTGTTCTTGTGTGATGAGACCAACGAACCTAATGCTCTGATACCAAGTTTGTCACGACCCAAAACCGAGCCGCGACTGGCACCCACACTTACCGTTCTATGTGAGCGAACCACCAATCTAAACCCTTGACATTTCAATGTATAGCAACAGAAAAAATGCGGAAGACTTAACTCATTAATAAAAACCAATTCAATAACTGTTAAAATTCAACATCTATTATTTCCCAAAATCTGGAAGTCATCATCACAAGAACATCTATTTCAAATTACTAAACTAAGATATTCTAAAAGCTAAAACAAGTAAAAAGCTAGTCCATGCCGGAAGTTCAAGGCATCAAGACTTGAAGAAGAAGATCCAGTCCAAGCTAGAAGCATTAGCTCACCCTGAAGATCCGGTGTGCGAAGACTGGCTTAGAATTGCGGTTGAGTTTAAGATGACGGTACGTTTGCTGCTCTCCACAATAACAAAGAAGAAAACATAAAAGTAGGGGTCATTACAAAACACGGGTACTGAGTAGTATCATCGGCCAACTCAAAATAGAAGACAATATACATCAAGTAATATTATAAAACCAAACTATGATACTCAACATGTAGCAACAACAAGTACTATATCATTAACAATTACCGTCAAGTTCACACATGAGGACTCAAGCCTCAATACCATACTCATTTGGGAATTAGATTCATTAGATTGAGTATATTAGCATCTTTCAAGATTCATTATCTTTATTCCCCTCGTGTCGGTACGTGACACTCCGCTCCATATACTATCCTGGTTGTCGGAACGTGACACTCTGATCCTCATATCTATCCTGGTACCGGAATGTGGCACCCGATCCATATACTATCCTGGTGTCGGAACGTGACACTCCGATCCTCATTCTATCCTGGTACCGGAACGTGGCACCAATCATATACTATCCTGGTGCGGAACGTGACACTCCGATCCTCATTCTAATCCTGGTACCGGAACGTGGCACCCGATCCATAGACTATCCTGGTGTCGGAACGTGACACTCCGATCCTCAATCTATCCTGGTACCGGAACGTGGCACCCGATCCCCTAATCTCACCATTTTTCGTTCATCAAGCCTTATTTATACCAAGGCATCATCATTAACAAAGTAGATTAGGGTTTCTTTCAAGATTTGGGATTCAATAGCTTCATCATGCTTATTTATTCACAATTACATAATCATATTTATGCAAGCATACAATTAAGCATATAGAAGGGTTTACAATACTACTAAAAACATATCATTCGCTATTAAAAGTTTTCTATGAATAGTGTGAAAACCATAACCTACCTCCACCGAAGAATTGATCAAGCAATTAATTTCCCAAGCTTGCATTTTCTTCTCCCTCATTCGATTCTCTCCTTGTCTCTTTGTTCTTTCTCTTTTCTTATTCAAACCCTCTTCCTTTTACCCTAATTAGCATATAATATAAATAAGATGAAGATGGCAATAATAACCCACTAGTTAACTTAAGGTTACCTCTTTTAACCCCCAAGTAATTAGACTTATTAACCTTAACCCTCTAACTTTATAATTAACGTAGGAATAGTCCAAAACGTCCCTTAAAACGTGTAAAGAAATTGACCCAGACTGGGATTACGCAACCTGTGACGGGCCGTCGTGACTACGACAGTCCGTCCTGCAGGTCGTCGTCACAAATTCAGAGACCCAAATTTCCACCAAGGGTCTGTGACGGTCCGTCACAACTGTGACGGTCCGTCCTGCAAGTCCGTCACGAAGTTCAGAGAGTCGATTTTCAGTACCCAATTTCAGAATTCTAAGTATATTGAAACGAGACCCTGCGACGGTCCGTCGTGCCCATGAAGGTCCGTCGTGGGGTCCGTTGCCTCAGCCAATTTTCCAGAAATAAAATCTGCTGCTCAAAACGACTAAACAGGTCGTTACACTATGATATGTTGATCTCACAAATGGAGGGTTGTTATGATATACCTAATGAGATAATGGCATTATTATACAAGGGGTTAGTCTTCTATGACCTATATTAAGATATGATGGTTAATAATAACTTAACATGTCAAAAAAGGACTTTAGCTTAGCACCGAGTGAACTTGACAATGAGAGGTGTTGACTCCCAAATGGAAGAGAGATCCACCATATGTTCTCATGAGATGAGTATTACAATTGATAATAGGCATGTAGAGGGTTCAATACATATCTCCTAGTTCCTTAACTATGTTGCCTCCATAGGAATACTAACTAGTGGATCCACCTAGAATGTTGTGTTCATGTTTTTGATTCTACATTGACAAGTAGACCACCTTATTTCAGTGTATGGTTTCACAACATCAGATTTCATGTTTAGCTCACATGGTCTATTTTTGGTTAAGGCGATTGTTCTCAAAAGTAAAATGAAAATAATAAAGTGAACACTAACTAGGTTGATTTAAGAGGTTTTAGTTAGTGTAGGTAGGGGTATGAGACTCTACTTATACATAGCACAAGTTGACCTTGAGTGAAGTCCTAGGAGGTTGTTCTTATGTACTTATGATATAAATGAAATGTATATGATGACTTTACATGTTGATGATCCTATATGATGTTATTTTCATTGATGAACATGTTATTGGTCTAAATTGATGTACATGATTATAAATATGCATGATATGAAGATATATGTAATGTAGATATTGCTTATAATCTGTTGCTTGTTTACTTGTTAATGTAAGGTTATGGGGCTTCACATAAGCATTGCACTTGTAGGCTTAAGAAGGGGTTGTGAGTAAGGTTCTTATATGTTATGACGAATGCTAAGGGCTTTTCTAAGTCCTCTCCAAGGACGACGACGTTGGTTATATCTAGGGGGGCTCCCCGGTCGTGACAGGTGGAAACTACACTGTGAATTAGCATAAAGAGAATTTCTAGTAACAACCTCCTAGTTACTTAATTATGTGCCCCCATAGGAAAGCTAGCTAGTGGATCCACCTAGATGCTACGATCATTTATATGTCCTACCTTGGCAAGTAGGATACGATCATCTCGGTGTGATGATTTGACACCAGATTCCATGTTTAGCTTACATGGTCTATTGTCGATTATGGCGAATGATCCCAAAAGTAAAATGAATGAATAAAAGTAATAAATTGAACACTAACTAGGATTACTTAAGAGGTACGACTTAGTGAAGGTAAGGGTATGAAACTCTACCTGTACATTGCACAAGTGCACCTTGAGAGGAGTCTTAGGGTGGGTTCTTTATGTACTTGTATTAAGAATGCAATGTAATGTTGATCCTATATAATGTTGGTCTTATGTGATGTTGGTTGCACTTGAAATACTTGATGATTGTCTAAATGTTATGTATGATGATGACTGCTCTTGTTAGGATTTTATATGATGTAAAGGCAATATTTGTGGTCTCTTTTCTAGTTGACATGGTCTATGTGGGATTGTGGCGCTTCACATATACATTAAACAAGTTGGCTTGGCTAGGGATTTTGAGTAAGGTCTTGTGATGTATTGATGAAATGGATTCTAAAGTATGAAATATTGATTATTGTTTTATTATGATATTACTCTTGAACATGAATATGAATATTTCTTAATATTGTTGTAACTATGGACTGGTATATGTTCTTGAAATGTGCATGAAGGATTTTAAAGTTAACTTGGCATGCTTATAGAAAAAATGTCCCTTTCAAATGATTTACTTGCATATGTTTCCATACTTAGTACGTGTGGTTTGTACTAACCCATATCTCTTATATTTCTACAAAAATGTAGGTTCGGGACATTAAGGTGCTTCAAGGCCCTTCTCAAAGAAGCTTGGATTGTTCCTAAGTTGGTGAGTTCTCAAGTCCGAGGTCGAATCCTATGAATCTAGATTTGTTATTTTGCTATTGAAGACATTATTCTATTTCTCTCAATTTAAGAACTACGTTATATTCTCTTATAACACATATTGTAATGATGTAAGGTCTAAGTCCCAACTCTTGTATTCGTATGTTTAGATGGTCGTGTGAGATTCTTAGACTCTGTTTGTTATATATGTGAATTAAAGTTGAACTTCAAAGAAAAGTTTTAATTTTTCCATTTTTATTTTACCTATGATGCAATGATGTATGCTAAGGTAGTGTCCAAGGCCTCTTCGAGGACGAAGACGCCGGGTACGTCTAAGGGGTACTCTCCAGTCGTGAAAAAATGTATCCGTTTGTCTGGGCCGTTGTTTATGCAAAAAACAAAACATAGTTGGAGCTGGTCATAAGTTATTTTTATTGCTAATCTAAACTTGGGAACTGGTGAAGGTTTAACTGTAACGTCAGATATGCAAAAAATATGGACTTATTCCTAAATTTGTATATTTTAGTTTTGATATTTTAGTTTTAACTTGATCTTTACTACTTCAATTACTTATTTTGTACATATTTTTTGTTAGGGACTTATTCATGACTTGGCAGAGTTGTTACCAAATGCTCATAAAGGATGTGTGCTAGACATATATGGATTAACTGGCATGTGAACTAGAAAGGAGAATAGAGAAGGAAACAATTTTGGAGATGCTCTAAGGCCTCCTCTGAAGACAAGTTTGTAGAAGAAGTTCATGCAATGTCTAAGCTAGGTAAGAAGGAAAGAACAGAGCAATTGCTACATTATGATCCCATAAATTGGTGTAGGTTCTTTTTTTCAAACTCACTCCAAGTGTGATGTTATTATTAATAACATGTGTGAGACTTTTAATTTCTGGATCTTAATTATTAGACATAAATCAATTATTACCATGTTAGAGGATATAAGGCATAAATGATGGATAAACATGATCAAATTTGCTGAAACATGGATATCAGACATTGCACCTATGGCAAGGGCACCAGTAGAAAGAAACAAAGAGTATTCAAATAACTGTAATGTTAAATGGAATGGGGTGAATGATTTTGAGATTAGTGAGGGGGAATATTCATTTGTTGTTCTCTTGAAGAAGAAACATGTGATTGTAGGTTTGTGGATATTGAGAGGTATTTCCTGGCCTCATGTTATTTGTTCTTATTATTACTTGAATCAAGATCCTGATCAACACATAGAGAACTGGTATAAGAAGGAAACATTTCTCAAGGCTTACAATCATTTCTTCCAATATATTCCTAATATGAGGATGTGGCCTAAAACTAAAAACCATCAATAGATCCTCCAAAAACCAAGAAAATAGTAAGGCAGACCTCGCAATAAGAGAACAAAGAGTAAGGATGAGCCGAAAACTGGGAAAACTTTCAAGAAAGGAGTAAAAATGACGGGTTTGTTTGGTAATATTAGATTTTTCCGGAAAAAAAAAATTTAGTGTTTGGTTTTGAATAAAGAGTAAAAAATAATTCTGAAATTGAAATATCTTTTAAAAACAAACTTAGTTTTTTTTTGGAGGGGGGGGGGGTAAGGGTGAAAATGAAATTTTGAAATACAAAACATTTTTTAACAAAAAATTTAAAAAATAATTGGGGTGGGGACTGGTAGGGGGTGGAAGGGGGGTCAAGGCTAGGGTAGGAAGATACATTTTTGAAGTTGTTTTTTAAAAATAAACTTAAAATTTTTTAGAGGGGTGGGAGGCTGGTCGGGGTGGTGGGGTGAGGGGTCAAAGGTAGGGTGAAAAAAATGAAATTTCCAAGTTAAAAAAATTTTTTAATATCAAGCTTAAAATTTTTTTTGGGGGGGAGGTGGGTGGGTGGGGGCTGGTATGATGGGGGTTGGGTAGGGGCTGGTACGGTGGAGGGTGGGATCAGAAGAGAGTTTCGGAAAATGTTTTCCTTAAGTTTTGAAGGAAATTTATTTTCCTTAAATCTGAGAAAAATGAGTTGATTTGGAAAACATTTAACCCAACCATTGGAAACATTTTTTGGAAAATGTTTTCCTCCATACCAAACACACTCGACATGTTTCATATGTAAGAAAGCTGGTCATAACAAAGTTGTGTGCAAGAGTAAGTAATATTTCATATTCACATTTGTAAATGTATTAAAGTTAATATATATATTATAATCATATATTCTACTTTATGGTGACATAGCATGGGAGAGGGAGCACTTTCTCAACCTACAAATCAAGAAATTCAAGCCACAAAGTTATTCTCAAACAGGAGTAAGATTTGATTTACATATTCATTTGCATTAATTCATTTCATAAGTTATTCATATCTTCTTATTATTGTTCAGAAGATTAGAACACAATCAAGTCAATAAAGTTTTGTTTGTGTTGATACCACAGCAGTGCCAAAAACTAATCAACCAGCAGTAAGATAAGATTTAATAATTTAGTTGCATTTTTTTATTGTTCTACAAGTTATTCATATATTCATTATTCATGCTATATAGTGTACAATGGGAGGTCCATCACATTTTACTTTCAGAACCACATATACAATTACACAATAGAGTCAACCAAGTTCTATTTGTGATGACACATTATCTGTGCCAAGACCTGCTCAAAATAGGGTTCAAGTTGGGACTAGAAGAGGATTGGAAAGAAGAAAACTAATGCAAGAGTCACCCCATTTGTTACTGAAAGAGATATTTCTTCTAGTCAACTGTCACTTTTATCAGGTCACAAGAGACCATAGAGTTCTGAGTTATTTGTTGTTGCTGCTGGAGGAAACAGAAGGCCAACATCAAGTTTTCGTGTTAACTCTAATCTTACAACTGAAGCCCAAGTATTTAATTTATGCTTTCTTAATATGTTTACTTTGTTTGGTGTATATTCTGATAGCCATTATCCATTATGATCTTACCTTATTTTACACGTTCTTTCTTATATTACAGTCTGGTACATCAAGTGAAAGATTCTACATGGGCCAAAAAAATTGAAGAGTGATTCACCAATCAATATAGACATTGATTTTAAACTTTGTGGCCTAAAATGAAAGGGAAAAGATGCAATCAGCACCTCTAAGTTGCAACAAATGAAAGAAAACAAGAAAAAATTGAAGTAGTTCATTTGTTGCAAAAAATGAAAGCAAACAAGAAACATTGAAAGTAGTTCATTCGAAAAGTTGTTATGACTTTGGCCTATGTTAAAAGTGTCTTCAACAAGCTACTCTTTAGTTTATTTTTAACACTCGTGTAATGTAGTTTTGAACTGTGCCTTTATTTTAGTAAGACTATGTATTTTTTTAACCATGCAAGACAATGATTTTTTATTACCTCTCAATTTATTTGTGTTATGGATTTCCAATCATGACTTTGTGTTATGTGTTTTCCAGCCATGACTTTGCGCTATGTATTTTTCATCCATGCATTTGTGTTATTAGCTCAGTTTTTATTAACAACTACACTACCTATCAATACATTTATGTTTTTACCAATAAGGCTAGTCGATCCCAATACTAATTTCTAAACACAGGACAAGCTAGAAAACAGAGGCAAGTTACAAAAGAGATATTGATCAATTCAATTCAAACTTCTAATTTGATACAAAATAAGAACTTAATAGACAAACTAAGTACAACGCTAATTGATCTAGAATATCCTCCTAACTACAGCAAAACTAAACAATTAAGTACTACAATCTTAAACTACTCTGAACTACACAGTATTAAAGAACCAATTTATAGTTATCAGACAAAGAAAAACAATCACAACTCAGTTAAATTTGACATTATCCCAATCTCTTTGGAGTTTAAATTCCTTGAGCTTCTTGTTCAATACCATCATCTTCTCTTCATTTTCATTCAATGAATTTTGAAGAATCCCTTTCTTCTTCAAGTTCTTTCACTTTTCTCTTTAGTCAGTCAATCGGATTCTGACCATCTATGAATCTATTCATTAAAAATGATTCATCAGCATTTTCAAGCGACGGATCAATCCATCTAAAAGTCGCATTCATCATTTTACTAAAAACCACATAAAAGTAATAAATATACAAAAATATTGATTTTTCAAAGATACAATAACAGTAGTTTTTGTTCGAACAAAAGCAAACATTTAATGTTTTGCATGCAAGAAAATCGACTACTTGGGTTCAATGGAGTTCTCGAAGTTTTCAGTCAACAATAATAACCAAACTTACATATATCAAATTCCTCAATATTCATTGAACTTTGCGATATTTAATAAAAGAGAATTGATTTTGAAGATAACAACGTTGGATATTTAGAAAAAGAAGAGAGAATTGGGGATTTTGATATTGAAGATAACAATTTAACGTTAGAGGTCTTAAAGGCAAGGTAAAACTGGGAGAAAAATGAATTAACGCTCCCCATTGCGTGACTCACAAACGACTTGCCAAGTAGGCGAAAAATGCTTAGGCGGTTCAAATATGGGGTGGTAGAGGTATCTAAATGAATAATGAGGACAACTTTGAGGGGCCGTAGATGACTTTGGCCTTCTTAATAAATACAAATATTGATACCATACATAGTGATTTAAATGCAAAATAAGAAGGAATACCAAATTCTAAAAAAGAACTATAAATACAAAAAAAACTTATAGAAAATTGTTCTTCCTCAACTTGGTCTTCACAAGTTTTTTGAAATCTTCTACACTCAATTTTTTTCTTTTATTAATAGTGTATTTACCCTGCGGTCATTACTATCTTGAACTTGAATGTGTGTAGCATTATGAAGAAACTTAGATCTCTTCTCTTGAGCCATTATAGTCGCACAACCTACATTTTCGAATAATCCTTGAGTAATGCATAAATCAAGGAAGCAAAATTCCTAAAAGTTGATGGATTATATGTGATACTTCTTATACACCTCGTTGAATCAGACATTGGATAGGCCCTCGGATTCTTCCCTCCAGATATTAATGAGGTGGGCGGGAAGGATAGTGCCCAACTTATTATATACGGATACGGAAATTTTGTGTTTTCCCCTTCATTTGAAATCTTAACTGAAAATAGGGAGATCGAAAATACAAGAACATCCAAAAATCTAAAAAACTTCAAACGAAAATATAGAACAATAGGTACAAATTTTAAATACTTCATAACAATGTATTTACTATGTCAAAGGTTAAAAATCTTTTGATGATTTGAAGGAATTCAATTTAGCAAGAAAACGTTTAAGTTAATTGAGGTGAGAGAATATGAGTAAACATCGTGAGAAAAAGAAGAGAATATAGGTAAAATTTTGAGAGAGAAATAAGCAATATTATTGAAATTTTTTTCAAAATGTCAATATTTTAGTATTTAATGGGATCACTTAGCAACATTTGCAATAATTATTAAAAGTGTCAATATTTTAGTTTGTTATATATCTAATTAATGTATTTTTTAAAATTGTTTAATTTGAAAGAATACAATTATTTAAATACAAAAAGTGAAAATCAAGGGAGAGAATATTTCAGAAAAAAGGTAAGTAATAATTAATTTTCTCATCAGTTATATTTTCAAAGAAAACTCAAACTTTGTTCTTTTTTTTTCTCTAGAATTTTAACCCTTTTTAAATTGTATTCATTCTACTTATACTATTTGTAATGTTTTATGTTGTATTTTGTATAATGAAATTAACTTGTATTTTTTTATATTCTTTCAATAGGTATGTCAAATGAATATATAGTTATTTAAGAAACATATTTGTATTCATATATTTCTTCTCTATTTTTATTTTTTTTCTTCAAAATCGTGTATTTCGTATTCATTTCAATCTGTATTTTATTTGTATTTCTATTTATTCTAGTTTTTATGTAGTATTTCGTATAAAATATAAAAAATTAGTATGAAGAAAAAGTGAGAATGAAAAATAAAATTGAAAAGGAATAAGTGAATATTTCGTGTAAACATTCTTAAATAAAATATATAAGTAGTTGACATACCTTTATAATAAATACAAATTATGAACAAACACCAGATTCATAAACTAAGCAACATGATTTTTGAATGAATACAAATATTAATTGAATACATACGATTTTAAATACAAATTGAGACATTATATAAAATTCCAAAAAAATATTAAAAAACAAAAGAAACTAATGAAGTTGCTCTTCGTATAAAGGGAAAAGACTCAAATATGCCATCGAACTTTCAGAGTAGGCTCATTTATGTCATCAGTTAAAAGTTTGGCTCATTTATGTTATTTCCATTAAAGAAAAGGCTCATTCATGCCATTACTTTTTAACAATGGTTTTGCAAAACCATTTTTAACACGTGACCAATTATAATTTGGCCTCGTCATTAATTTTTATATAAAAAAATCATAATTCTGAAAAAATAATAGAATCAATTTTTTTTATTAAATAAATTGATGACGTGAGCGAATTAATTTTTTATAAAAAAATCAATATTCAGAATAAAAATTAATTTTTATTTTATTTTTCTTATTAAAAGATGGATGACGTGAGCGAATGATAATTGGACACGTATCAAAAATGATTTTGCAAAACCACCGTTAAAAATAATAGCATGAATGAGCCTTTTCTTTAACGGTAATGGCATATATGAGCCAAACTTTTAACTGATGGTATAAATGAGTCTATTTCTGAAAGTTCAATGGCACATTTGAGCATTTCCCTTCTATAAATAAAATACAATTCTAGTTGAACATACATTTGGGATGGATTCATTTAGGAACAAATACAAGATTCATAAACTATAGATTTTGAATGAATATAAATATTAATAGCCTACAACAAATTTGAATATTAATGAAAAGATACAAAATTCTAAGAAAAAAACAAATATATACAAAACAAAACTAATACAAAATTGTTCTTGGTCTCAACAAGAATTAAAAATCTTCGACACCCAAAAAATTTATTTATATTTTATTGATATGGTCTTTACATAATAGAAGGAAATCTCAAAAGATACGATAATAATGTATGTACCTTTATCATTGGGTGAAAATATATTTTTAAGGAATTGTGAGATTTCTTAAACAAATTGAAGACAGGTGACTTTTTTAGACAAGGAAAGAAAGAGAACAGTGGTGAAAAACTCAAGAGAGAGAGAGAGAAAATTAAGAGTAAAAAGCTAGAAAGAGAAAAAAGTGAGTAAGGAGAGTTTTATTTCCTCTTTTCACACATGTAGGGAAACAAAATTTAGTGGAATGTGGGGCCTGATTTGAGAAATAAAAGGAAAGAAAATTAGTTATATTAGGATATATTTTATTTGGTAAAATATTGACATATTGATATTTTCACTAATTATTTTAAAGTACTAATGTTTTTAATATTTATGTTATGGAGTTTGACCAGCTTACCAATTTTTCCTTGTTTTATTTTAGGAAAAACTACAAAACTACACTACATATGTTTACATATTATCATTTAATCCCTACTCTTTCATAAAAATTTAAAAATCCCTATTTTACCCCATTTTCTTTATTCCTGATACTTAAATCTGAAAGAAACCCACCTTTTTCATCACTAAAATCTTCCCTCTAATCTTTTTCACTACCAAATCAGTTATTAGATTCAAAAAAAAAATTGATTTTCAAACGATTCAACAATCCAAATTTAAAAATAGGTATTATCTTCTTCTTCATTTTCTTTCGAAATTAATTTTGTGTTTCAATTGATTTTGTATCTCTTGTCAAAATGGATCATCTATATTTTAATATTGGAATTTTACAAATAATAACAACTAACAATGATCAAAAATTTGAATCATAAGACCCTAACTTGACAGACCAGAAGTCTAAAAGCTTGCATCCACCGACATTAATGTGGAATTGAACTTCTACGAAGAGAAAATGAAAAACGGAAGTGGGTCATCATCAAAAGCAAAGTATGCAAAAATTAAAAAGAAAAGGGATAGATAGGCTGCTCCGGCCATATCCAGATCTGCATTACCAACGACAT
Source organism: Solanum peruvianum (assembly GCA_027705065.1). Classification (NCBI taxonomy): domain Eukaryota; kingdom Viridiplantae; phylum Streptophyta; class Magnoliopsida; order Solanales; family Solanaceae; genus Solanum; species Solanum peruvianum. The sequence goes on from JAKWJD010001763.1 coordinate 12,285,887, forward strand.
GTATTTAACTTTTTTTATTTGTATGTAATTTTATGTATTCACATGTTACTACTGGATCCACAACTTTCGTTTGAGGTGGAATTTATTCAAGATATTATGAAACAAGAAAGTGACAGTCTGTACTATTGAATTAATTTTTCTTTACATACATATTTGGTCTGTTTTATAATGTATCTTCTTGTTTTTTGTAGTGATTACGGAATGTTTTTTTTGTTGTCTTTGTTGAATTTTCGAGCATTGAAATCAATATCCCATCTAATGATATTCGAAGTAACTATCTTGGCACAAGATATGCAACACTATTATAAAAGAATGATCTCAACAAAGCCAAGACGAAATATGTTAGCGAGATTCTTACAAGGGCGAAGAGTGACTGCACTCCACCAACACAAGATGATCTTATTAATGTATATAGAATAGATTTGTATATATCCATTTACCGACATTTGTTGATGATCTATTATTTTTTAAGATACATTAATTAATATTTTTGAGTATTTCTTTCCTTTTGAAGATACTACTTCTTAATGTGAAGAGTTTTTATGTTGAAAATTGTTTATTTCGCTTTTCATTTGTTTTTAATATATTTAATACCTTGTTAAATTTTGTCTCTTATAAGTATAAGTATAGCACGCATCACTATAATTGATACTATATTATTAGCATATACAAGATTTTTCAAAACTATTATGTATATGTCACGACCCAAATCGGGGACGCGACTGGCACCCACATTTACCCTCCTATGTGAGCGAACCAACCAATCTAACCCTTATCATCTCAAGATATATCAACAGAAAATAATGCCAAAGACTTAAACCCATAAATAAAACAATTCAAAACTATTATTAATATCCCCAAAATCTGGAAGTCATCATCACAAGAACATCTATCTCAAATTACTAAGCTAGGAATGTCTAAGAACAAAAATAACTAAAAAGCTAGTCCATGCCGGAAGTTCAAGGCATCAAGACTTGAAGAAGAAGACCCAGTCCAAGCTAGAAGCATTAGCTCACTCTGAAGATCCGGTATGACGAAAACTGGCTCGAGTTACTGTTGTGTTGAAGTTGACGGAACGTTTGCTGCATTACACAAATAACAAAGAAGAAAACGTAAAAGTAGGGGGTCAGTATAACCACAAGTACGAGTAGATATCATCGGCCAACTCAAAATAGAAGATAATATATGAAGTAATATTATAAATCAACTATAAACTCAACATGTAGCAACAACAAGTATTATAATCGTCAACAAGTACCATCAAGTTCATCCATGAGGGCTCAAGCCTCAATACCATACTCATTGGGAAATAAGTTCATTATGTTGAGTATATTATCATCTTCAAGATTCATTATCTTTCTTCCTCTTGTGTCGGTACGTGACACTCCGATCCCCTAATTCTACGTGTCGGTTCGTGACACCGATCCCCTATATGTGTCGGTACGTGACACTCCGATCCCCTATATGTGTCGGAACGTGACACTTCGATCCCCTATATGTGTCGGAACGTGACACTCCGATCCCCTATATGTGTCGGTTACGTGACACTCCGATCCCCTATATCTACGTGTCGGTTCGTGACACCCGTCCCACTAATACTATGTGTCGGAACGTGACACTCCGATCCACTATTACTATGTGTCGGAACGTGACACTCCGATCCACTAAATTCATTCTATCGGTTCATCAAGCCTTCTCTATACCAAGGCATCATCAATCCCATTACTTTAATTCACCAAGCCTTCTTTTATACCAAGGCATCATCATTGACATCGTAGATTAAAGTTTCGTTCAAGATTTTGGATTCAATGGTTTTCATCATGCTTGTTTTATCAAAATCACATAATCATATTCATGCAAGCATACAATTAAGCATATAGACAGGTTTACAATACCACTAATACATATCATACCCTATTAAGAGTTCACTACGAATATCGTAAAATAACCATAACCTACTTCCACCGAAGACTAGTGATCAAGCAAGAATTTCCCAAAGCTTTGTTTTCCCTCAGCCTCTCGATCGATCCTCTCTTTCTCTTGGTTCTTTTCTGTTTTGTTTTATTCAAACCCTCTTTCCTTTACCCTAATTATCATGATAATTAAGACCAAAAGAGGACAATGAAACCCACTAATTAACTTAAGGTTACCTCTTTTAACCCCCAAGTAATTAGACTTATTATATTAACCCTCAATCTTTATAATTATGGAAAGAATAGTCCAAAATGACCCTTAAAACGTGTAGAGGAATCCTATTCTGCCTGGGATTTGCGCAACCTGTGACGGCCCGTCGTGCCTGCGACGGCCGTCACGCAGGTCGTCGCAACCCCACAAAGACTTACGTGAACTATGACGGCCCGTCACCCCTGTGACGGTCCGTCCTGCACCTCCGTCATGCTGGTCAGAAACTCGTTTCTTGTACCAAATCTCAAAAGTTGAAGTGTTTTGCAACGGGAGCTCATGACGGTTCGTCGTGGATGTGACGGCACGTCCTGCAGGTCCGTCACAAATTGCAGAGAGTCGATTTTCAGTACCAATTCAGAATTTCTAAGTATATGCTGATGAACGATACACCCTCGACGGGCCGTCGTGCCTATGACGGTCCGTCGTAGTGTCCGTAGTCTTGGCCAGTTTTTCCAGAAAAAAATCTGCTGCTCAAAACGACTAAACAGGTCGTTACAATAGATACCAATTTACCCATTGTTCGTCCCCGAACGATCAAAAGAAGAAAAACAATGGCGAAAAGGAGTACCTGAATGTGTAAACAGATGTGGTATTTTTCTTGCATATCTGCCTCCTTCTCCCAAGTAGCTTCTTCAACCGGTCGATTTCTCCATTGAACTTTGATGGATGCAATCTCTCTCGACCTCAACTTGCGAACTTCTCTATCTAATATAGCAACTGGTTCTTCTTCATAAGTCAAGTTCTCATCAAGCAAAACTGAATCCCAACGGATAATGTAGTTTCCATCTCCGTGGTATCTCTTCAACATGGACACATGAAACACCGGATGCACTCCGGACAGCCCTGGGGGCAAGGCTAATTCATAAGCCACCTCCCCTATTCGCTTTAGTACCTCGAATGGTCCAATATACCTTGGACTTAGCTTACCTCTTTTGCCAAACCGCATCACCTCTTTCATGGGTGAAACCTTAACAAGACTTGTTCGCCCTCCATGAACTCCAAGTCTCTAAACCTTTCGGTCGGCATACTCCTTTTGTCTACTTTGCGCCGCTAGAAGCTTTCTTGAATGCGCTTCACCTTATCTAACGAATACCTCAAGAGATCAGTACCCCAAGGTCTAACCTCGAATGCGTCGAACCAACCAATGGGAGATCTACACCTCCTCCATACAATGCTTCAAATGGAGCCATATCAATACTAGAGTGGTAGCTATTATGTATGAAAACTCTGCCAAAGGTAAGAAGCTATCCCAATGGCCACCAAACTCTATCACGCATGCATGAAGCATATCCTCCACACTTGAATCGTTCGCTCAGACTGACCATCGGTCTGAGGGTGAAATGCCGTGCTAAGGTCCAACCTAGTACCCAATTCAGCATGCAATGTTTTCCAAAACTTAGAAGTAAACTGCGTACCTCTATCTGATATGATGGATAATGGAACCCCATGCAATCGAACAATTTCTGAGATGTAGATTTTTGCCAACTTCTCTGCATTGTAAGTCACCTTGACCGGAATGAAATGAGCAGACTTAGTTAACCTATCAACAATCACCCAAATGGAGTCATACTTACCCAGTGTCTTCGGAAGACCAACCACAAAGTCCATTGCGATTCTCTCCCACTTCTATTCAAGAATGGGCATTCTCTGAAGTGTTCCTCCGGGCCTCTGGTGTTCATACTTCACTTGTTGACAGTTTGGACATTTGGCAACAAACTCAACAATATCTCGCTTCATTCTACCCCACCAGAAGTGTTGCTTTAGGTCATGATACTCTTGGTTGCCCCAGGATGTATAGAATATCCGGAACTATGAGCCTCTGTCAGAATAGTGTTGATCAAATCACCGATGCGGGGTACACATACCCTTCCCTTAATCCTCAAAACACCTTCCTCATCGATTGTTGCTCTTTAGCCTCTCCTTGTAACACCTTATCTCGGATTCGACTTAGTTTCTCATCATCAAACGGTTTCCCCTTAATCTGGTCAAGAAAAGAAGATCTCGCCTCCACACAAGCTAACAATCATCCCTTCTCTTTTATTTCTAACCTCATAAGGTCATTAGCCAAAATCTGCACTTCTCTAGCCAATGGGCGTCTAGAAGCTTGCAAATGAGCTAGACTTCCCATGCTTCCCGCCTTTCTACTCAAGGCATCTGCCACAACATTCGCCTTCCCCGGATGATACAAGATAGTGATGTCGTAGTCCTTCAGTAGTTCCATCCATCTCCTTTGTCTCAAGTTCAAATCTTTCTGAGTAAAGACATAATGTAGACTACGATGATCCGTATAGATTTCACACTTAACACCATATAAATAATGTCTCCATTGCTTTAGTGCAAATACTACTGCGGCCAACTCCAAATCATGGGTCGGATAGTTACGTTCATGCACTTTTAATTGCCTCGAAGCATAAGCAATCACATTCTTCTCTTGCATTAGCACTGCACCCAACCCAGAATAGGATGCATCACAATAAACAATGAAGTTTTTACCCTCTACTGGCAAGGTAAGAATTGGTGCGGTAGTCAACAAAGTCTTAAGCTTCTGAAAGCTTTCCTCACATTCATCTGACCATACAAATGGAACATTCTGCTTAGTCAAGTTCGTCAATTGGGAAGCAATAGAAGAGAATCCCTTGACAAATCGGCGGTAGTAGCTAGCTAACCCAACAAAACTCCTTATTTCTAACACATTAGTAGGCCTTACCCAGTTTTTCACTGTCTCAATCTTAGAAGGATCTACCATCACTCCTTCCTTAGAAACCACATGCCCCAAGAAGGACACTGCATCTAGCCAAAACTCACACTTAGAGAACTTGGCATAAAGCTTTTTCTCCCTCAACATTTCCAACACAATCCTCAAATGCTCCTCATGTTCCTCCCTATTTTTAGAATATACCAGTATATCATCTATAAATACGATCACAAAGAGATCCAAATACGGCTTAAATATCCCATTCATCAAGCTCATGAAAGCAGCGGGGGCATTGTAAGACCAAAGACATCACCACAAATTCATAATGCCCATACCTAGTCCGTAAAGCGGTCTTTGGCACATCCGTTGCCCGTATTTTCAATTGATGATAACCGGATCTCAAGTCGATCTTTGAGAAGACACAAGCACCTGTAGTTGATCAAATAAGTCATCAATGCGAGGAAGAGGATACTTGTTCTTAATAGTTACCTTGTTCAACTGCCGATAGTCTATGCACATCCGAAAACTCCCATCCTTCTTCTTCACAAACAAAACCGGAGCACCCCAAGGAGATGCACTTGGTCTAATGAAGCCTTTGCTCAACAACTCTTGAAGTTGTGCTTTTAACTCTCTTAACTCCGCGGGAGCCATTCTATAAGGGGGTATAGAAATGGGGCGAGTGCCTGGTTCCAAATCAATGCAAAAGTCGATATCCCTATCCGGTGGCATACCAGGAAGATCTGCAGGGAACACATCCAAAAACTCACGGACTACCGAAACTGACTCAATTGAAGGAACTTGAGTAGTGTCATCCTTGAGATATGCCAAGAAAGCTAAACACCCCTTACTAACCATTTTCTTAGCACGAAGAAGAAAGAAAGGAGATAAACGCACCGGATTGGAAGTGTAGTCACCCTCCCACACTAACGGATCTGCCAGGCTTGGCTAACGTCACAGTTTTGGCATTACAATCCAAGATCGCAAAATTTGGAGAAAGCCAAGTCATACCCAGAATTACATCAAAGTCACTCATTCTAAAATAACCAAATCTACATAAGTGTTGCTCCCACAAAGTTCACCAAACAAGACCTATATACCTTTTCAACTACCACAGACTCACCCACCGGAGTAGAAACACGAATAGGCATATCAAGTAATTCACAATGTAAATTTAGACCATTAGCAAATGATGAAGATACATATGAAAACGTGGAGCCAGGGTCAAATAATACAGATGCCATGCAATCACAAACCAAAAGATTACCTGTGATAACAGCATCAGACGCCTCGCTTCAGATCTCCCAGGGAAAGCGTAACAATGGGCCCTATCGTGTCTGTCCATTGCCCCTACCATGTTGTGTCGTAGTGGCTCCAATTTTCCCATCTCCTCTGCCGTTGTGGTGACCACCATTACCTCGACCACCACGTCCTCCAGAAAAGCGGCCTCTACCATGACCACCTCTACCTCTAGCTATTGGGGGTCTGTAACTCTGTTTGGACAATTCCTCCTAATATGTCTAATCTCCCCACATCCATAGCACTCTCTGGAGTCAGGCATAGGTCTCTCGAGAGAGTAGTGTTGACCGTTCTGAGGTGGACCCCCAACTACAGTCTGTAGTGAAGACTGAATTGGTCGAACTGAGTGACCTCCGGAGTTCTGTCCTCTAGAATAAGAACCATTAAACTCACCTCCCCTTCGAAACCTTTTTGATGTCGATGTCGTTGTGAAGTCATCTGGTTTCACTCCTTCCACCTCTATCACAAAGTCTACCACCTCTTGGAAGGATGTTGCCGTTGCCTCTATCTGTAAGGCTGGAATCCGCAATTCTGACCTCAACCCCTTCACAAAACGGCGGATCCGTTCTTGTGGACTGAAACAAAGTTGGGTGGCATACCTGGATAATGCACGGAATTTGGCCTCATATGCGTTAACCGTCATCCTACCTTGCTCTAGACTCAAGAACTCATCCCTCTTCTATCCCTCAAAGTCGGGGGAATACTTTTCCATGAACAAACTAGAGAATAATTCCCAAGTCATAGGTGGTGCCTCTGTTGGTTGACACTCAACATGTGAACGCCACCACATTTTGGCGTTCCCTTGAAACTGATAGCTCACGAACTCGACACCAAACCTCTCTACGATACCCATCTTGTGTCGTAGCTCATGACAATCAACTAGAAAATCGTAGGCATCCTCTGATTCTGCACCCTTAAAGACTGGAGGTTTCGATTTCAAGAACTTACTGAAAATTTCATGTTGATCGTTTGTCATTATAGGCCCAGTAGTCAGACGTGGAAATGTGCCTATCTCCAATGTTGCATCCATGCGGGGAGCCATAGTAGCCGCATGTCGTATCTCTGAAACCGGAGGTGTTGGTGCAGAAACCATGGGAGGTGCCTGACCCTGATCAGACAACCCGCTAAGATAAGCAAGTACTTGGTTGATCATCTCTGGGGTAGGTTGGGGTGGCAATTTCTCATGTTGCACCTGTTCATTCTCCCCTTCCTCACCCTCTCTTACCACATCCTCGGTCGGTGGAGGAGTCACTGCCCTAGTATCAGATGGGCTAGGTGCTCGTCCTCTTCCTCTAGAGGACGTCCTCCCACGACCTCTTCCACGGCCTCTTGCCGCTGCTCTTCCTCGAGCCACAGCCCCAGTGGCTGGCTCAGTCGTTTCTTGTCTCTGTTGTTGCTGCTGGTGCGGTCGTTGCTCTAGTTCTAACCATCTGCGAAATAGAGTGAAGATGGTCAGATACCAATTTGTATCATCTAGATACCAATTGGACTCAAGTAGTAGCACGAAAGAAAGAATGAGAGAATGGAATTTTCCTAAAGTCTTATAGCCTCTCAAAGAAAAGTAAAGGCGTCCCCCTACCATTCCTTAAGACTCTACTAGACTCGTTCTTGTGTGATGAGAGCAATGAACCTAATGCTCTGATACCAAGTTTGTCACGACCCAAATCGGGGACGCGACTGGCACCCACATTTACCCTCCTATGTGAGCGAACCAACCAATCTAACCCTTATCATCTCAAATATATCAACAGAAAATAATGCGGAAGACTTAAACTCATAAATAAAACAATTCAAAACTATTATTAATATCCCCAAAATCTAGAAGTCATCATCACAAGAACATCTATCTCAAATTACTAAACTAGGAATGTCTAAGAACAAAAAATAACTAAAAAGCTAGTCCATGCGGAAGTTCAAGGCATCAAGACTTGAAGAAGAAGACCCAGTCCAAGCTAGAAGCATTAGCTCACCCTGAAGATCCGGTATGACGAAAACTGGCTCGAGTTACTGTTGTGTTGAAGTTGACGGAACGTTTGCTGCATTACACAAATAACAAAGAAGAAAACGTAAAAGTAGGGGGTCAGTACAACCACAAGTACTGAGTAGATATCATCGGCCAACTCAAAATAGAAGATAATATATATGAAGTAATATTATAAATCAACTATAAACTCAACATGTAGCAACAACAAGTATTATAATCGTCAACAAGTACCATCAAGTTCATCCATGAGGGCTCAAGCCTCAATACCATACTCATTTGGGAAATAAGTTCATTATGTTGAGTATATTATCATCTTTCAAGATTCATTATCTTTCTTCCTCTTGTGTCGGTACGTGACACTCCGATCCCCTAATTCTACGTGTCGATTCGTGACACCCGATCCCCTATATGTGTCGGTACGTGACACTCCGATCCCCTATATGTGTCGGAACGTGACACTCTGATCCCCTATATGTGTCGGAACGTGACACTCCGATCCCCTATATGTGTCGGTATGTGACACTCCGATCCCCTATATCTACGTGTCGGTTCGTGTGACACCGTCCCACTAATACTATGTGTCGGAACGTGACACTCCGATCCACTATTACTATGTGTCGGAACGTGACACTCGATCCACTAAATTCATTCTATCGGTTCATCAAGCCTTCTCTATACCAAGGCATCATCAATCCCATTACTTTAATTCACCAAGCTTTCTTTTATACCAAGGCATCATCATTGACATCGTAGATTAAAGTTCTTTCAAGATTTGGGATTCAATGGTTTTCATCATGCTTGTTTTATCAAAATCACATAATCATATTCATGCAAGCATACAATTAAGCATATAGACAGGTTTACAATACCACTAATACATATCATACCCTATTAAGAGTTCACTACGAATATCGTAAAATAACCATAACCTACTCCACCGAAGACTAGTGATCAAGCAAGAATTTCCCAAAGCTTTGTTCTCCTCAGCCTCTCGATCATTCCTCTCTTCTCTTGGTTTTTTCTGTTTTGTTTTATTCAAACCCTCTTTCCTTACCCTAATTATCATATAATTAAGACCAAAAGAGGACAATGAAACCCACTAATTAACTTAAGGTTACCTCTTTTAACCCCCAAGTAATTAGACTTATTAATATTAACCCTCAATCTTTATAATTAAGGAAAGAATAGTCCAAAACGACCCTTAAAACGTGTAGAGGAATCCTATTCTGCCTGGGATTTGCGCAACCTGTGACGGCCCGTCGTGCCTGCGACGGTCCGTCACGCAGGTCGTCGCAACCCCAAAGGACTTACGTGAACTATGACGGCCCGTCACCCCTGTGACGGTCCGTCCTGCACCTCCGTCATGCCGGTCAGAAACTCGTTTCTTGTACCAAATTCTCAAAAGTTGAAGTGTTTTGCAACGGGAGCTCACGACGGTTCGTCGTGGATGTGACGGCACGTCCTGCAGGTCCGTCACAAATTACAGAGATTCGATTTTCAGTACCAATTTCAGAATTTCTAAGTATGCTGAAACGATACACCCTCGACGGGCCGTCGTGCCTATGACGGTCCGTCGTAGTGTCCGTAGTCTTGGCCAGTTTTTCCAGAAATAAAATCTGCTGCTCAAAACGACTAAACAGGTCGTTACAGTATATGATACACGACTGATATACCGTGGTTTCGCGGTATTATTAATACTTTTTCCTTAAGCTTAGTGGGTCCAAAAGACTTTTTGTTCTAATATTTATATAAGTTTCTCTTTGTTTTGCAGGAAATCTGTCCAAAGCTGAATGCGGAGATTTTGAGCGAAGAACTGCAGAAGAGACCACCTACGGAGCTTATGACGGTCCATCGTGCTTGTGACGGTCCGTAGGTGGCAGCGTAGTGCAGCTGCTGAAGGAAGATGGGGAAGTCTGACTAAGTGTGGGATTACGAAGCTTGTGACGGTCCGTCCTGCAGGTTCGTCGTGAAGTTCAAAGAAGTGATCCAAGTACCAAGATTTCGAGAGTTGAAGTGTTTTAGAACGAAGACCCTCGACGGAACTTTGTGCCTATGACGGTCCGTCATACTTGCCGTCGAGGGGAAGGGAATGAAGAGAGAAGCAGAAGAAATTGCACAAGTATGGGACGACGGAGTCCACGACGGTCCGTCGTGACCATGATGGTCCGTCGACCCAGCCGCGTTTTGGCAGATTTCCAGCAATTAGAATCCTTGTTTAATTAGGTTTTTGTTTTTTTATAAATAGTTCAAAAAACCTCGTTTTTGGGGTTAGACACCGTATTGTTAGACACCAGATAGTTAGACTCCGTATTGTTAGACACCAAATCGTTAGACTCCGTATTATTAGACTTTGTGTATTAGTGTGAGATCTTGAGATTCTTGCAATTTATTTTTGGAGATTAATCAAGCAAACTTTGGATTTTATTCTTTCTCATTGAAGTAAGTACATGAATTCGTATTTAATATATTTGAATATTGTGTTTATGGCTATGAGTAACTAAACTCCATAACTAGGGTTGGGAGAATCGGACTGGTAATTACCGGAACCGGTACTGTGTGTACCGGTAACGTTCCGGAACCAGAACCGAACCAGTCCAGGAAACCGGTAAAATTAGTAATGTTCCATCCCGGTCCGGAAGTGAACCGGTAGTATACCGGACCGGACCAGACCGGTAACCGGGACGAACCGGTATTTTAAAAAAAATTTAATTGAATCTAATTTTTATTATAATAATTAAGCAATTAAAAATTAAATTTCAAACTTAAAGTTATAAATTTAAATTTTCAAACTTTAAATTCAAACTTTTAAATTTTGAAAATTTTAAATTCAAATTTTAAAGTTAAATTTAAATTCAAAACTTTAAAGTTATAAACTTTAAATTTCAAACTCTTAAATTTTGAAAATTTTAAATTCAAACTGAATTTAAAATTTTCAAAAATTTTAAAGTTTCAAATTTAAATTTTCAAACTTTAATTCAAACTTTAAAGTTTGAAAATTTTAAATTTATAAAATTTAAATTTCAAACTCTAAAGTTTAAAATTTTTTTAATTTAAACTTTAAAGTTATAAATTTAAAATTGACTATATTAAAAATTAAATTTAATACAACAATATTATAAAAACAAATTAAGGCGAATAGCCTATATTTTTATTAGTATATATTTGATATTACAATTACATTACAAAAAATATTATTTTGAATTAAATCTCGAATTATCATATTTTTACTAATAGTTGGTGCCACCATATAAATCCCTTCGTAAGTCATTCAACATTTCTTTAGTAACATGTTCGGGAATAGGTTGAATAGAAGATCTTCCATTGCTTCAATCCCGTCGTCACTATAATCCTGCTTACTTCATCAACGTCATCTTGAAATTGGTCGGTAGTGGTTCACGACCCAAATTTCTTCTCTCGGCATTAATCCAATCTCGAAATAATACCGATATCTCCAAGTTGTCGGCTGCTGCTAGTGAATGCCTAGTTCTCCAAGTTGAAACCTTGCTGCACTAAAGACGCCTTCCAAAGCTACCGACGACGCTTACATTGCTAATATATCTCGAACCATCGTACTAGTTTTGGAAATCCTTTGGTGCGATCTCTCCACCATTTGAGAACATCTTCAGTAGGTTCTGTATTTTGATTAATATATGCATCAAAATCATTTCTATTATCGTGAGAAAGTTCAAGATAATCCTCTAAATAATTATCAGTATTATTTTCATCAAATCTAACCCTAGAGCTTTCAGGTTCATTTTCACTTGATAAATTTATATTAGCATTATATAGATCATACAATTTTATAGCTTCAATTTTTATGATATCTTTAACTTGTTGACAGCTAGAAATTTCTTCTAATTCATCATTAAATCTAAGTTAAAATATATTTTTTCAACCATTCTTGATGAACCAGAATCCTTATACATAGGGTGTAACAAACATGCAGTTAAATAAATTTGAGGAATAGGAATATAATATTTTTTAAATTTTATAATCATTTTTTCAATGGTTGTTGAAATTTTGGTTTATTTTAAATTTATATAATTTAGAAGAAATCATACAAATATCAGGAAAAACAGTACAAATTGATGGACTATAAAGTACAGAAATTCTTTTTGTAGTTAAGTAAAAAACTTTTAGGAAATTTATAAGTTCATTTATATCACGCCAATCATTATCATCTAGTCTATATGTCATATCAGAATTATGAGCATTCCAAACCATTTGTAAGGGTATTCGATATTCATAAGCGACTACAAGCATTTCATATAAAGTATTCCATCTAGTAGCCACAGTTTTTGGAATTTTTCTAGGTGGAAGATTATTTTCAAAACAACGAATTTGAAAATCTTTACGTCGAAACTTAACTTGACATTTAAATATAAAATGACATGCATTTTCAACTTTCGTACATCCGTTATCATACATATTTACACCATCTCTAACCATCAAATTATATATATGTGCAGTATACCTAATATGATAATTATCACCATAGAAATGATAAAGTGTAGTTTTTAAATATTGAACAGCAGAATTATTACTTGAAGCATTATCTAAGGTTATACTACTTATTTTATCACATATTCCATAACTTTGTAAAATATCTAAAATAGTTTGAGCAATATAAATACCTGTTTTTTGCATTTGACAACATTTATAACCTAAAATTCTTTTTTGCATATACCAATTTTCATCAATCCAATGTGCAGTAACAGTCAAATAATCATTACCATTTACACTACGACCCATATCAGAAGTAATAGCTATTTTACAAGTATTATAATAAAACAAACAACGAAGATATTGAAAATGTTGTGCATGATAATCAAATACAGGCTTTTTATTGTATTTCTAGCAAAACCTTTAAATTTGGATTCTATACAATTTGAATTTAATGTATATGTAAAACCGGGATTTTCAGCAAAACTAAATGGCAAACCCATAACACATATCATTTAAGCTAGTTCTTCAAGATCTTGTCTCTTACTATATGAAGGTAGTAAACTAGAGCCAGAAACATTAGGCGGATTTAATTTAATGTGTGTACCTTTGTACCATTTTAGAGACCTACTCCTACATTTTCAAGAAGGGGTTCTAGTGGTACCGTTTTTTTTTTAGCTTCCGCTACCGCTTTAGCATGGAAAAATTCATTTTACAACAAGACATTAAATGACTACTCAAATGTCCCATCCCGCCAGATTTCCACAGTTTTATGATTTAATATATGTTTACATTTCTTACAAATAGCTTGGTGTTTTATCTTCGTTTTGTGTCATAAATTTCCAAACAACCGATTTTTTAACACGTTCTACCTTAGCCTAGGATGAACGGGGAACTGGGGCAGGACAACGAAAGGGAGCGGGACTGGGAGTAGTAGTAGCCGTAGGTGGCTGAGTTTCATCATCATCATCATCAAAAGTAGGCGTATCAGTATAATTATCAATATCATTATCATTATCATTATCCCTAGGCAAAAATTCTCTTCAAAATTACCAAAGCGACGCGTTGTAAATGTTCATGATAAGGATCTAATCCTGAATTACTATCATATTAAAAACCGTATCATCAACATGTGTATAATCATCCGTATTTATTCTTAATATAGTAGATTTTAGTTTTTGATTTTGTTAGAAGAACTACCGGTTTTTGCATTATCGGAGGATGTAAAGTTACAATATTCTTAACACGCTCTAATGCACTTTTTTTCCCTTTCTTTTTGAACAATATTTTTGCCGAAATCCATATTAAAAAATTAACGTGAGATTAAATATAATACAAAAAATGTTATTGCAATTATCCAAATAATAAATCACAAATAAATAAATAATTATTTAAATATAAATGAAACGTAAAATAAAAGTTAGAATGAAATGTACCGAACGTCTACTTAAAAAAAGTAGACGTTTATGACGCCGAAAGCCGAATGTGGAAAGTTGAAAATTGAATTTTGAAGCTAGCTCCAAATCTAATTTCCAAAGACCAAGTAAGGCAACACCGGAATTTAAGATATTATATATTATAGAATTAGAGATTAGAGATAGAGAGTAGAGAGTTGAGAGAGTAGAAGATGAATAGATGATATTGTGATTTAAAAGAATGAAATTTAGGGGTATTTATAAGTAAAAAAAACTGGGTTAAAGTATAATTTTTAAAACTTAGGATATTAAAAAGTTAGGGGGTGGGGTAGGGGCCCTATTGGATGAATTTCTCTTCAACTAGCCGTTGGGGGGCCCACTAGCCGTTACCCAACGGCTAGTAACAGCTGTATTAAAAAAAATTTAACCGGACCGGACCAGACCGGTAATTACCGGAACCGGTAAATTCCAGAATTTACCTAATTCCGTCTCGTTCTTGTTCCGAAACTGGAAATTTCTGGTCGTAACTGGTACCGAACCGGACCGGGACGGACCGGACCGGAAACCGGTAGGTACCAGTTCCGCTGCCACACATAGCTATGAGTAATTAAACTCCATAACTAGGGTTGTGGGAACCATAGGCAAATAATGAGAAAAACCCTAACTAAACTAACAATCTAGATTAGTATCTTGCATGTATTAATAATTCATTCGCTTAAAAGTCATTTTAACGGATGCCAACGTTAGTACTCACCTTAATTCTACTTGCTGGACCAAGGAGGTAGATAATAGGAAAAGAATTAACATAGATTTAGTGTATACTATCTAATAGGCTAGTATTGATTGGTACGAGGTAATAACTTAGTCAAATATCGAATACGATGCTTGATATGAGGTTAAGGATAAGGGTTAGGATAGAAACAACGTAGCCGACCAAGGTGCGGAGTGAGATTTCTAGATGCCGGACCAAGGATTTAGAAATACATAACTTATCATTTTGCTTGCAAGATACTAGGAAGAATTGTTATAGTTAGAATTATCAAGTTATGAACTGTGGGGAACACTTAAACCCTAGTTACTTTGATTATAAGTGATTAAAACTCAACATTCAAAGCTGTTAAGTGTCTCTTTCAAGTTCGTTATTTATTTTCACTCATTTAGAAATAGAAACCCCCCTTTATTGTTTTTACTTTCCAAGGAAGTCATTAACCAAACAATAGTAATAATAGGTTGAAGTAAGTCTAGACTAATTTCCTCGTGAGGAACGATCCCAACCTCACTAGTTGGGTTATTTACTTGACACGACGCTTTACTTCTTATTTGAGAAGTAAGTTTGAGCGTATCAAAATTTTGGCGCCCTTGCGGGGATTTAGCTTTTAGATTAACTTAAACTTATTACTATAGTTTAGTTGATATTTCTTGATTTAATTTATTTTAGTTTTTGATTTCTTATTAGAACTATCCTCTGTATGCGAAATACACGGAGAGGAAGAGAACCCTTGTTTTCATACGACCAAGAGCTAGAGCTTACACTGCGCAATATGAATCGAAACTTGGGAATAAATGATGAGGATCCAAACCAGAACATCCAAGCTCCGGTTGATGTTCATGGTCAGATGTTACCTGATGCTCCGGGTGAACATCAACAGAGGGGACAACACCCCGCTCCACGGCCCCAAGCATACTACAGAGGGTATGATAACATAGCAGACTCGGATGTGCCACTTGTCTTGCCCTTTCTACCCACAGGCCACACTTTTGTGGTAACTAGTAGCCATGCAAATGCTCACTGCCAGAGGTTTGTTTTCAGGGCTACCTTCTGAGGATCCACATGCCCATATAGCTAAGGTAAGGGCAGTGTGTAAAAGTTGTGTGGGGAGGCCTGATTTGGATCTAGATGTAATAGGTCTCAGAGTGTTCCTCTCTCACTGACGGGAGAGGCTGCTATATGGTTCACTGAGCTCTCATACAACTCAATCTTCACTTGGAACCAATTAAGAGAGTTTCTTAGCACGCTACTATCCGGTCTCCAGAAACTAAACCACAAAGACAGAGTGAACAACTTTGTGGCACTACCAAGAGAGTCAGTTAGTAGTTCTTGGGATAGATTCACCTCATTCTTGAGAAGTGTTCCAAATCACCGTATAGATGATGAGTCACTGAAGGAATACTTCTATCGGGGACAGGATGACAGATAATACAACAAAGCGGTGTTGGACACTATAGCAGGTGTATCTTATGGAGAATGCCCTTATGCTAAGATTGCTGAAAAATTAGAGAAAATCTCCCGAAATAACAAAGCTTGGAGTACTAGGAAGTCCGATACAGGGAGAAACACCTTCGCAGTGTAGTCCACTCACAACCCAGCCACAGATGAGATTCGGGAAGAAATGGCTCAGATGAGAACTGATCTTGGGTTGGTACTAAAACATGTCACATGGGGTGCACAAAAGATAAATGCAGTCAACTACTTGGCTAAGCCACAACCTCCTAATGATGAGTGTTATTATGCGGAGGACACTTATGCAGTAAATGAGCAGACGGGGGATTCCAACCAAGCGCCCAAGGCTCAAATCAGTATAATTGGCGCCAAGGTCAAGGGAACCAAGGTCGGAACTATGGTAACTACAACCGTGAGGGTCTTATGTCCGAGATGGAAACTACAACGCGACAAAACTTTAACAGGGGTAACTAAGCCAATAGAAACGACAGGAATGGGCCCTATGTCCCTCCTCAAAATCGTGAAGTTACTCCTAGGGATGGTGGAGATAGTATGGCGCGAGTTTGAGGAGAGTTTGAGGATATGTTGCACAAAATGATGAGGAGGTTCGACACTAGTGATGAAAGACATTAAAGAGTTGAGGTGTGATTTAGCTAGCATTGGGCAAAAAGTTGATACACATGCAATTCGATAAACAGATCGAATTGCAAGTGGCCCATTATCTGCGACAGTGAACACACGGAACCGGGCACTCTTCCTAGCAACACTGTCCAAAATCCAAAGAATGATGCGCACTGTATGGCAATCACTACTAGGGTTTGTAGGCAAACATGACCCACCTATGCCATCTACTAAGAAAAATGTGAGAAAGGATAATGATAATGTGGTAAAGGGTAGTGGTGAAGCAGAAGGAAGTAATGGAAAAGATGCAGAAGTACCTATCAAGGTAATCCCCATGCCTAGGCCACCACCACCCTTCCCTCAGAGATTAGTGAAAAAGACCGAGGATGGTAAATACCGGCGCTTCATAACAATGTTGAAGCAGCTCTCTATCAATGTCCCTTTGGCAAAAGCTTTAGAACAAATGCCCGGTTATGTCAAATTTATGAAAGATCTGGTCACCAAGAAAAGATCGGTCACTTTTGAGGATGATGATAGATTGCAGCATTGTAGTGCTATTGCTACAAGATCCCTAGTACAAAAGAAGAAGATCCGGGTGAGTTCACTATTCCTTGTACAGTTGGGTCATTACATTTTGCGAAAGCATTATGTGATCTGGGGCAAGCATAAATCTCATGCCCCTCTCAATTTACAAGAAGTTGGGTTTGGGGGATCCAAAACCCACTGCGATGCGGCTACTGATGGCCGATCGGTCAGTGAAAAGGCCCATAGGGATACTCCATGATGTGCTAGTAAAAGTGGAGTCATTCATATTTCCGGCTGATTTTGTTATTCTTGATTGCGAGGGCGATTTTGAAGTGCCTATTATTATTTGGGAGGCCATTCCTTGCTACAGGCAGAAATTTGTTGATATGGAGAAGGGACAGATGACATTTCGGTTTGAAATAATGAAGAAGCGACCTTCAACATTGTAGGACCATGAGGTAGAGTGGTGAGTTCCAATCGGTATCTGCCATATCCCACAAAGAAAGATAAAAGAGGAGACTGAACAGAAAATGCAAAACAAAGAGTTTATGGTTGGGGATTTGGTGCTTGTAGACAGTTCTGGAGTGCCTTGTCTTCCGGCAAAGCTCAAGTCAAATGGACTGGCCCTTACCTGATTACCAAGTATTCCCTCATGGAGCAGTTGAGTAAAAGCCAAGGGGGAAATGCGGTTTCAGAGGAATAGAGATAGAATAAAACTCTATTTTAAGCATAAAGCATCAGGGAATGAAGTGATAGAGGCATACCATCATGATGAATTCTGAGTAATCAAGGGTCCCTAGTCGTGCCGCGACATTAAATCAGGCGCTTGTTGGGAGGCAACCCAATACTTATCATCTTTTTAGTAATGGTAGCATTTTTCTACTAATGAGTTTTAAATTTGCAGGCACATCACAAGGAAATTCTGCAGAAAATTACTCTGCAGCAGTCACTGACGGACACATCGACGGACAATTGCGCCTGCGACGGACCGTCGTATGCATCCGTCGTACCAACTACGTTTTTCTTGTTATTTTGAAACTAGGGCACAGGCGACGGAAACAAAGACGGGTCGTTACAACTGCGCGACGGACCGTCGTCGGGGAACAGTCGCGTTATTAATGAGGTATACCCGACCCGACCCGGCTGGACCCCTTTTCAAAATCAGAACGTTTAAACTCCCCAACCCCTCATTTCACCCCATTACTTCATTATTTCTCCCATTATCTTCCATTCAACTTCCACAGATGTTTCCTCTATCAACCAACGATCATTGCACCTCTCAAATTCTCCAAAGCTCTAAAGTGTTATCTATTAGTGGAAACTGTTGTTGTGAGTGTCTACCTTGCCGCCGAGTACTTGTGCATTTGTTTCTTTAATTTCTAAGGTATGTGTCTCTAAAATCTATACTCATTTATCTTGCTTTTTGTTTCACTAGTTAGTATTATCTTAGTTCCTTTCGTATGTTGTTTACTTTAGACGATTCTCTCTAACCTAGGTTACAAAATGTTCGAAATTGCCTTT